>ML686006.1:2257387-2303650 GCA_007922175.1 Pelusios castaneus | reverse complement strand
TTCTGGTGTCCACATTGGTGCTGTACTGAAATAATTCCTCTCCCTCCTTGGTATTTATCCCTCTGATGTATTTATAGAGAGCTATCATATCCCCACTCAGCCTTCTTTTGCTTATGCTAAAGAAGCCAAGCTTCTTGAGTGTCCACTCATAGGGCAGGTACTCCACTCCACAGACCATTCTCTGCATCTGTTCCAATTTGAATTCATCCTTTTTAAACATGGAGGACCAGAACTGCACACAATAGTCCAGATGGGGTCTCAGCAGTGCCTTGTACAGTGGCACTAACACCTCCCTGTCTCTACTTGAAATACCTCCCTAGAACAGCATTAGCTTTCTTCACGGCCTCATCATATTGGCTGCTCATAGTCATCCTATGATCAACCAGTACTCCCAGATCCTTCTCCTCCTCAGTCCATTCCAACTGATGCGTCCCGAACTTATAGGAAAAATGCTTGTTATTTGTTCCTAAATGCATGACCTTGCACTTCCCATTATTAAATTTCATCCTATTCCAGATACCCCAGTTTACAAGGTCATCCAGGTCTTTCTGCATGGTATCCCGATCCTTCTCTGTATTGGCAATACCTCCCAACTTGGTGTCATCCGCAAACTTTATTAGCACCTTCCCGCTTTTTGTGCCAAAGTCAGTAATAAAAAGGTTGAACTAGATCGGTCCCAAGACAGATCCCTGAGGGACTCCACTGGTAGCCTCCCTCCAGCTTGACAGTTCACCCTTCAGTATGACCTGCTGTAGTTTCCCTTTTAACCAGTTCCTTATCCACCTTACTATATTCATATTAATCCCCATCTTCTGTAATTTAACTAATAATTCCCTGTGTGGAACTGTATCAAACACCTTGCTGAAATCTAAGTAAATTAGGTCCACCGCATTTCCTTTATCTAAAAAATCTGTTATCCTTTCAAAAAAGGAAATCAAGTTGGTCTGGCACGATCTCCCTTTTGTAAAGCCATGTTGTATTTTATCACAGTTACCGTTATCCCCTATAGCCTTAAGTACTTTCTCCTTCAAAATTTTCCCCAAGACCTTGCATACTACCGAGGTCAAACTAACAGGCCTGTAGTTACCTGGATCATTTTTATTCCCTTTCTTGAAAATAGGACCTCCATTAGCAATGTAGGGTTTTCTCAATTATTTTTAAATGCATTTATTTTTAGAATAAAATGTGCTTTCTTAGAAAGAGCTGTGTGGTAGCTAATTGTGCCAATTAAACTGTTTGCTGTCTCTGAGGAAAAAAGTAAGATTGTCCATCTTAGGCTGTCTGGCTTTCCTGGGGAAACCACAGTGTAGGTAAAAAGAACACAAGGCCTCTGGCACCTTAAAGATTAACACATTTCTTTGGGCATAAGCTTTCATTGGCTGCAATCCACTTTGTCAGATTCCTGAAGTGGAAGCTACAGTTAGAAGGTATATATACACATGTAAGGGTGAGAAACATTACAATAGGGAAGGCAAGTGCAAACAAAGTCAGTTCAGTAGGGTAGATAAGGCCCATTCATAAAAATCGATTAGAAGATGAGAATATGTAAATAGGGACAATTACTTTTTGTAATGAGATAATCATTCCAAGTCCTCATTCAGATCCTGTCTGATTGTGTCAAGTTTGCATATGAGTTCCAGCTCTGTAGTTTCATGCTGAAGTCAGTTTTAAAGTTCTTTTGTTGAAGAATGGCAACTTTCAAGTCTTCTATAGAGTGTCCAGAGAAACTAAAGGGGTCTCCTACTGGTTCATGGGTGTTACCATTTTTTGATGTCTGATTTGTCCATTTATTCATTTGCGTAGAGACAGTCTGGTTTAGTCAATGTACATGGCAGAGGGGCATTGCTGGCACTTGATGGCATATGTCACATTAGTAGATGTGCAGGTGAATGAGTTTCTGATAGTGTGGCTATTGTGATTAGAGCCAGTGATGGTGCCACTGGAGTAGATGTTTGGGCAGAGTTGACAACAGGGTTTGTTGCAGGTTTATATTCCTAGGTTAGTGTTCTTGTTGTATGGTGTATGGTTGCTGGTGAGTATTTGCTTCAGGTTGTGGGGCTGTCTGTAAGCAAGGATTGGTCTGCCTCCCAAGGCTTGAGAGAGTGAGGGATCATCTTCTAACAGAGGCTGTAGATCCTGAATGATGTCTTGCAGAGATTTTAGCTGGGGGCTGTAGGTGATGGTCAATGGTGTTCTGTTGTTTTCTTTGTTGGGTCTGTCCTGTAGTAGGTGACTTCTGAGTACTCGTCTGGCTTTGTTGATCTGATTTTTCACTTCCCCAGGTGGGTACTGGGTACTGTAGTTTTAAGAATGTTTGATAGAGAAGTGCTTGAGATATTTGATAGACAGTGTAGGTAGGGAGCTGTGCAACCTGAAAACATCCTGGTCAGGAGAGAAAGAGATAGGGTCTTCTCCCAAGAGAGGTGGCAGCTGAGGAATCTGGAGCCTAAGTGTCCTTGCTGAACTATAGATGAGAACTATGGGTATGTCGGTATGTACAGTAAGTAAATTAAAGTTTGTCTTTAAACTGTCCTTATGTAATGGTTGATCAACAGACAACAGGACACCCCTCAGACAATAGGTCCCCTCACCAGGACAAAGCTTAAAAGATGATCCCTTGTCTACACTACAAAATTAAGCTGACAATTTATATCAGCATACAGCAATCACAGGAATTATATTGTTTGAGCATGTTTATGCTTTACTCCTTGTGTCAGCCGTGCATGTCCTGATCAGGAGAGCTTGTATAAATTATATTGTTAGTGTGGGGCATGTTGGGATGGCTCCTGAAAGCCATCATCTGATGTCATAAACCATGCAAAGCTTACTGTGTCGACCTATCCACATCAACCTTGACTCCACATTGCTTGTGGTACTGGCGTTATTAAGTCAGCATAGCAGGGCAGTTTCACTTTTGGGAGAGAAATTTAAGTGTAGGCACTTCAGTATTTAGTTGATGTAAGGTGCCTTGCATTGACCTAATTCTGTTATGTAGTCTGGGATCTGAATCCATAGGTGTGGATTTTCAAAAGCTTCCTCCCAAGTATTCCCGAGGGATTCCATTTCACAAGTGTTGCCACAAAAATCATTTGTGGTTTTTACATTGTTTAGCATAGTCTTTTGAATCTCACAATACCTCTCTAAGATTGTATTAATCATATCTTTCTCCTAAAGAAATTCCATATAATCCCACAATAATACATAAGCATTTGTATTTTAATACAATGAATGCCTACACTACTTAAACTTAATTCTGTAAGGTTTAATTTAATTCAATAATGTTTAATTTCATTTTATGTTTGTTCATGATATCACAGGATATTGCCATAACAGTCACAACTGCTCATCAAGTTTTTAAGTTGCTCTCAAAATCAGTGCTGCTAAGCAGCATGGCACCCAATTGTTATTTCTGGACACTGAGCACCTTTCCATGGGGTTACTCTCAATGAGTATTTGTATAACTAAATACTCAGAAATGGGAATAAGATTATACAACTGAGCACCGATATTCTTACAACAATGCTAGTCACTTATGATTGGGGTGGCTTCTTTGCTATATTGAAACAATTTCTACTTGCTTTGTGCCTTTCTGGTAATTCAACACAGCTGGAAACCTCATTTAATTGCCTAGTTAAGGTGGTTTCATAACTATTTTACCGCATCAAGGAGGTTCATACCTGCAGCTGATTGGATAAGGGATTTATTTCAAAGGGAAAAAATCATGGAAACAACAAGAAAAAAATGTTTTGGTTGAAAAATTTCATCTTTTCATCAAAAAACAAAATTTGATTATTTCTATCAGGAAAGTATAAATGAAATATTTTGTTGGCTTACGTTCAACCAAACTGAAACTGTGATGTCATATTGAATTGAAACCAGACCTGGGAAAAGGCTGGAAATTGCATTTCATGAATGATTTCAAATTTTATTTTTTGTTTCAAGTTGAAACAAAAACTTCAAAATTCTCAACCAAAAAATGGATTGGTTGAGAAATTTCATTTCAGAAAAAAATGAAATATTTGTCTAATAACATTTTATGTAATATAACTACAAAACATTATATAATACCAAATAATGCAATATAAATAAAATGTATAATACAGTACAAACATACATAATATAATAAAAAGATTGAAAGGAAAAAATAATATTTTATTCTGAAAATATCAAAATGGGATTGGATGAGATTGGAAAATTCAACACCAGAACTCCCCCTGCTTTCTGCCTCAATTTTTCTCCAAAAAATAAATTTCTGTGTAATGAAAATGATTTTGCCAAGTGTTTAGTTTTTGATAGGATTACATTTTCCAGTTGAAAATGTTTCCATCCACATTTTCTCAACCAAAAGTAACTGAAATGTTTCATTTTGGCTCAGTTTGACATTAATGTGTGTGTCCGTCTGAGGTGCCACAATGATTTTTGAATATTGGAGTTCTGGCATCCCATGCCTCCATTCTCCTGTATTATCTAGAGTCTCCGAGATAGATTATTTCTCTTGTGATGCACCAATTTTTTCTCTTTTGTTGACCTATTGTGATGCATTATGGGAATCAAATGGTGTGACAACTAAGTGAATCTGTATTTAGAGTTTATGAATTTAGGTTGATATTGAGGCACCCTACACAAATGTAGACAATTTAGGATTAGGGTTAGGGTTATTTGGATGTGGGGCTCTTTACCTTCTCTGTTGTCCTATTACCTCCATGTTGGAATTACAAATGCTTGTGGCAAAGTGCTAGCAATAAAGGATTATTGACTTAAGTGCTTTTCTATTGAAATAGAATTGCTCTAAACAATAGGATGGCTTCTGCCCAGGAGAATCAGGAGAGTTCACTTAACAACAAAATTGTCTGGTAAGTATCTGAGATGACCTGCAGAGGCTGATCCTGAATTCACCTGACCATAGGACTGAAAGGTTGTAAAAGGATTCACAGAGGAAAGACTCAGAGAGACACCTGGAAAGCTTTAAGTCAGGAAAGAGGAAAGGACCAGATTTACTAAGGTCAGAAAAGGCTAGCTGAGCTTGCGTACACAAACCAGGTATTGCAATAGAAGGAACTTGGAGGACTGAGACAATTCTGACCCTAATACAAAGATTGTTCTAAAGAGAGTGGGTTTTTTTTGTTTTTTTATTACCACCATCATCCTGGGTACATAACCTTTCCCAAACCAGTTCTGATTTTCAAGGATTCATACAATTTTTCATACTTTTTATGTTATGTTCTTTTTAATTTGGAACCGTCATTATAAGTTATTTTATTTACAAAATCTGTTTTTATAACCACTCAGCAGTGGTAAATATTTATACTTTTTTGCTCATGTATCCTCTGAATTGAAGCATTAAAAAATTGAATATGTTAATGTGTACCGTACTATATTTCTGTTTTAGTGCTATTGCATACTATTCCTTTATCTTTTAGATATGCCATGTCTTCAAGTTTTGTACATGCTTTCCCTTTTCCCTGTGGGCTAAGATAATAAATTTCCATGAGCATGATTGTATAGTGTGACAAGGAAAATACCCATTCATTTAGACATTTGCTTGATTAGAGTATGAGAAAGGGCTGTAGAGTTTGATCTCATGTTCTTTTTAAAACAAGTGGTAATCCAGGGTTTTGAGGCTGGAGTCCAAGATCCGAGGGCGTCTCTAGAGATTTTAGACAAATTGGCCCCTGTACCTTCCATAAATATTTGAAAGCTATACCCATTTTATACTCTGCTGCTAAAAAATGATCCTGCAAAATGCTGAACACATCCATTTCCTATTGACTTCAACACACGGAACTACATTTGTGAGAGCTCAGTACCTCATAGAATCAGAGTCCCATAAAAGAAATGGGGAGAGACTCTCATCCTGCTCCTTAGGTTTTTTTTTTTTCTCCCACATGTAAAATTAATGCCATTTTAAGTGCCAGAGACTCTTTCACTGTTACTTATTCACAGTGCTATTCCTCTCTCCCCCACACACGACTGTGCTTCTCTACAATTATCTTTCATTAGTTTTTGATTCACTTAATGATAGCTTTCAGCATAAAAATTCTTCTTATATCACTGCTGGTATCTATGACTGTTATTTCTAGAACTGGTCTAGAAATTTCAAAGTAAAACTATACAAACAATTTGAAAATTTGGACAAAAAAAATTCTACATGAATTTCTCCCCATTGTTTAATCACCTATGGAGGCAGTTGAATTTTTCTGAATTTTGAAATAATAATTTAAAAAGCAGAAATAAATTCTAAATATTTTTAAAATATTTTTGCTGGTTTCTGACTAATTCTAATTATTTCCATTGTTATCTCCACAATTCCATGGATACGGTTGCTACAATTTCAGCTCACTTAGTACAAATGCACTATAGGGGAGTCTGATCTTTAGATGCTGATATGAGAAAGAAACATTTAAACCCACTGTTCACAATAGAAGGACCCTAGGAAATGAAGCGTCTTATTTTGATTAAGTATTTGTCACTATTGAATTGGAAAACAAAAATAATACAACAATGAGAAGCCCCATGATCATGTTGAGGCTTAGGCTTGGGGCAGTTTAGCAAAGCCTGCTTGCCCAAAACAGTGAAAAAAGCTGCCAGCCCCTCCTCCTTCTCTGCAGCATGCAACCAGATGCAGCCAGGAACACAGGGGATGGATCACCCCTCCCCGCCAATGAATCGGGCCCCCAGGCCCTGAACTTCTTTTTGGGGTAGCAACACCCCTGCCCCCAGCCTCATTACCTCTTCCAGGACCATCTGAACTGCATCAGCTCTCTGGTCCCACCAGCGGAGTGGCCTGGATTTCATGCTCTCACCCACCCTCCTCTTGTACTGCATGCGGAGCCCTTGGACCTCTGTCTGGGTGTAATCTTGCATGATCTGTATCTGCTGATGGGCTACCTCAGGGGGTCCCTTAGCTTCATTTATAACTAGGGGTCAAACATCCTTTGCAGGACCCTTCCCTTGCTCAGCTGCTTTCTCCCACCCCCCACCTTCATTGCTGAAATCCCATACGTCCCCGTTCCACGTCTCAGGGTCCCTGTCTGATGCTATCAGGACCTGAACCTTCGCTTGGGGCATAGTGGGGTCTGGATTCTGTAGGAGGCAGCGAAGGCAATCCCAGGCATAGTAGATCACCGTTGCTTCCATCACCCCCTCTTGCTTGCATGCTCTTTGCTGGACAATTTCCAAAACCTCAGACAGCATAGTATTTCTCTCCAAAAGAGCATGCTTATCATCCGTCAGGATAATAACAGCTTGTTCCAGCTGTTCAACATCAGTCATTAACCCTTTCACCAGAACTTTGTCCCTATTCCAGCTTTTGGGGTCCCAATCCCCGCAGTGAAGGGTGCGCACATTCACTGTCAAGACAGGAGCCCAGGTTTTATGCTTGTGTTTGCACTGTACCATTTTAAATTGCTTTAGGAGCGAGGTTATTTCAACAGTCTGAGTGTCACAGGTTGCTTTTAATCCATTCACTTCTCCCTGTAATCACCTATTCTCCTCCTCCAAACAACATTCTCAATTCTGGCTGTCCTGCAGGGCAGTCAGGAAAAGCCATCCAGACTGTTGGACACCCCTACCCATGGCCAGTGGGAGGGAATCCAACACCTTCTCTAAATCTCGGGGTGACCCATTCCCAATCTCTGAGTCAAAAGACACCACTGGGGTTACCCAGTTCCATCTTTGTGCCACCCAGCTGCAGGCTGACGTGGCAGGCCAGCCTGATAGTCAGCTCTCAACACCACCCCCCTTTCCGTTTTTCCTCTTAAGAAATAAAAACATCCAGTTTGTGCCACTGAACCCTGCTCGCTGCCCCTAATGTTACTGGAAGAGAAGGGAGACCATTTAGGTCTAGTCTGAAGGGAGACCATTTAGGTCTAGAAAAACCCTCTTTTATATGTACCAGATGCAACAGTCATGATATATAGTGAATAAAGTGTATAATTCTTTGTCCTTTGTTAGGCAAGAGGTCAGAAAAGAAATAAGAGAAGCCTAGGCCTCACTCGTTTTCCATGCAATTATCTATGACATATTAATACAATTAAAATATTACATTTAAGAATAATATTGATTCACAGAATCATAGAGGTTAGAGATGGAAAAGATCTATGACATCACCCAATGCATCTTACTGCCAATTCAGGAGTCTTTTTTTCCTAAACTGCATTTTCAATTTTTTTTAATCTAATTTAATATTAAAAGTCCTCCTTCTCTTAGGAGACCATTCCATATTTCAACAGAACTTAGCCCTGAATCCACACAGAGACTAGACACTTAACCCCTCATTTTTGGTCCCTAAATCCAAAATTTAGGATTCACAAAACCCTCAATTATCTGTTTCCTAATAATGTAGGAACTCAAATCCATCAGCATTTACCTATTCGTCATAAAAGTCCCCCAGGGACCAAGGTTTTGTGCTCTAGGAATGCACACAATGACCCATTTAGGTATCCTGAAGCCTATCTCATGTTTAAGCCCCAGAAAGATTCTCAAATGAGGTAAAGATAGATGGTGCTGGTCAGGGACTACCTCCTAAGGGGAACAGAGTCATCGATCTGCCATCCAGACCAGGAAATTTGAAAAGTGTCTTTCTTGCCAGGTGCTAGAATTTAGGGTGTTATGGAGAATGTGCTGAGACTCTTCAAGCTCTCTTCCTTTTTCTTCACGTGGGCATCAGTAATATTGCCAAGAGTAACCTTGAGCAGATTACTGCAGATTTATGTGGCTCGGGGAAGAAGGATAAAGGAGTTTGAGGTGAATTGATGTTCTCATTCATCCTCCCTATTGAAGAAAAAGGCCCAGTTAGGGACCATCAAATTGTAAAAGTAAATGCATGGATATGTATGTGGTGTTTGGATTCTTCGAGCATGGATGTTGTTCCAAGAACAAGGATTGCTAGGAAGAGATGGGATCCTTCTAATAAAGAGAGGGGAAAGCATCTTGCTAATTTAGTGAGGAGGGCTTTAAACCAGATTTGCCAGGAAGCAGAGTCCTTAGTCATGAGGTAAGTGGGGAAATGAGATAACAGGAGGAAGTACAAGGAAGAAGATTCAACAGGGGAGACCTCCTGATTCATACTTGGAAAGTAGAGCCATCAGCTAGTTCTCTTAAGTCCTGAAGATGGGTGTAAACTGTTCAGGAAGGACAGTTAGGGAAGAAAAGGTGGAGAAATTGCATTGTGTGTCAGAGCACAATATGATTGCTCAGCATTCCATTATGAAACTGCAGAGAAGCCTGTTGAGAGTCTCTGGGTTAAATTTAGATGTGAGAGCAACAAGGGTGATGTTGTGGTGCATGTCTGTTATAGAACACCTAACAGGAGGATGAGATAGAGAAGGTTTTCTTCAGACAACTAATAGAAGTTTCCAGATCACAGGCACTGGTTCTCATGGGGGACTTCAATCACCCTGACCTCTGAGGGGAGAGCAATACAGCAGTGCACAGATAATCCAGGAAGTTTATGGAGGGTGTTGGGGACAACTTTCTGGTGCAAGTACTGAAGGAACCAACTAGGATAAGTGCTCCTCTTGACCTGCGGCTCATAAGCATGGAAGAATTGGTAGGGGAGGTAGAAGTAGATGACAAGCTGCAGAGCTGTATGATTGTGGGGGCTATAGGGGCTGAAGCCTGAGGGGGCTCACCCAACTCCCCTGTGTCCCAGCCCAGGTCCCCATCTGTGGCAGAGGGGTCTGCCATGGGGTCAGCGGGGCTCCAGCTGCAATGTGCTGACTCGGCCCTCCAGCCACACAACCACCAGGCTGTCTCCCAGCTCCTCTGGGCTACTTCCTGCCCCTTCTCCCGCTGGTACCTGATCTACCTGTCCCCACTCAGCCTTTTCAGGGTAGTCTGCCAGATGCAGGTTGCACAGCCCCACAGCATTGTGGGGGGCAGTAGGTCTGGTAGTTTATCAGCGGACGGCCAATCCTCCAGGTCACAGCCATTGAGGGGCAGGTCCTCGTCACTGGATGTTGGGAGCTCTTCCAGGCCCCAGGCAGCTGGTAGCATTGTCGGGTCTCTGGCACCAAGCCACTCTGATGCTTCCTCAAAACCCCAGACTCCAGGTAGCTCCTGTGGATCATTGGAGGCAGACAGTTCCAGAAGGTCCTACAGGTCCCAGGAAGCTGACAGTGTCCCCAGGTCTCTAGCAGTGAGCAGCTCTGGCAAAGCCTAAGTATCGCAGGCTGCAGGCAGTCCCACAGTGGGGCAGTGGTGTGGCCAGGGCTCATGAAGGGTAGGAGAGCTGTCCTTCCCTTCCGGTGGCTCGGCCCAGACTGAACTCAAGGGCTTTCCTCTTATACTTCCTGTCCTGACCCCTGCTTTGGTTATGACGGGCAGGAGAGTTCTGGCTCCACCCACCTGGGGTCAGACTCTCCCTCCCTCCCTGTCTCTGAGAAAGACTATGCCCCTTCACTACACAGCATATTCCAAAGTGGACAAGACCAACTGAGAAGATGTAAAGGCAAGCAGCTGGGAGATGTAATAACTCCATGATGATCTGGGGATCCAACAGTTTTTCTATAAAATCCCAATAAGATTTAAAGCTGAATCCCCCTTTCAGAACTCATGAAACAAAGACAGAAGTATTCATGTCACTCTCTCTGTCTTCAGTCAAGATAGGTGAAATCATAGAGAATTGAAGCTGGAAATAATGATAAAAAAATCACTGGGAGGACAAAGACTATCTGAATATATTATATGACATACTAGTAGCTGTTTAAGGGAGATTGTGATACAGTATGTTTCTATAATGAACACTTGCCTGCCCAGCCCAATTTCCACCAACATGCATAAACAGCTACCAATACTGGCACACCTGAGAGCCACTGCACCATTTTTACTTGTTATAATATAACATCAATGACAGGAATTTAGAGGAATGACAATTATATGCTTTTATAAGTTAACCCCCCTTTGGATTTGCCAATGCCATATTCACGGGACAATCTTGCTGTAGAATTGTTTTTCAACTTAATTCCATAAATCCCCAGTTTGACCCAAAGTCCACAGCTCGTAATTTGCTTGACCTTCGTTAGTGCTCTCTCTCCCATCACAAGGTAAAGGTGATGAGAAAGAAACTAATGAGCCAGGCTGTCATCCTGCCAAAGAGAAAAGAAAGAAAGAAATCAGATGAGAAGTTGTTCATGCGTTAAAGGTTCTAAAGCTTTTATTGTCATTCATTTATACTTACCAAGCCATTTAATGTATTTTGACATGACCTGTGCATTTGTTGTTTGCAAACCCTGAACTTATTAACAAGGTTTATTCACAAGGTTGAGTGGCTTCAAAGAACACATTTCTTATGTGGAAGTAAAAATTATTTAAGAATTTAATTTTATTTATTCTTTGCCACTGTTTCATGTTTTGTTCTCTCATACCTATAGACCAGAAATGTGCACTGGTACTCTTCAAACACAGTACAGCCTTTCAACACTGAGACTATGGCAATAACTGTGACAGATTTATCTGAATTCTATGCTCCTTTATAAAATCATCCACTCTTTCTTACCCTCCTCTTCACTTGAAGGATTTCTGTAAGTCATTGCACATTAATTGCTTCTCAGCCCCAAAACAAACTGTACAGTAGAGTTTGACTCATCAGTTTGGCAGAAATAAGTTTTCAGCTAAAGTCAGGATGCATGGAGACCTGTATCACTCACAGAAATACATCTACTGCTCACTTGAGGCGTGTTGAAGGCACTCACCCAAGGTGCAGTAGACAAAGTTGATTTACCAAGGATGTACTGTGCTAGAAATCCAACCATTCTTAAAATTCCTCATGGGCACCCCTTATTCTCATGATATGTCAAATGGAATTACTCTCTATTCCTTTGAATAGAATATTATCTGGATTGAATTTGTTTTCTCTTCCTTAGCCTTTTTAGGTTTGAACCAAGTTCCTCCTCTCTAGAAGAGAGGCAGTTGAACCACCAACAGAAGAAACTAACAAGAGAGTTTCAGAAGGTATAGCTGAGGACTCCATACTTCAAAGAACTTGGTGAGTGGTGTGTTTGATCTGTCTGTGTGTTGCTTGTCTGACTGTTTGTTCTTTGGGTAATGGCTACCTAGCGAGACTGTGGGCTCCTGGGTAACCAGCTGAGGCAGATCTATTTGTTCATGCCTAGGTAAGAGGCCTGTGGCTCTGACTGCTTAAACTTTGATCACCCATACTGTTTGAAGTCTCTGAATAATTAATTGCTCCCTGGTGGTGAGGGAGGAGCTGAGCTGAGCTGAGCAGGAGTACTTGGTATGAAAAGTTATTCACTAAGTGAACTAGAAAGCCTCAAACAGAGGCAGCTAATAGGAATTTAGAAGGGCATTGGGGGAGGATTCAGCTCCACAATGACTGGACATGGAACAGTGGTGGTGACATGCAACACATACCAGAATGTTTTCTTTCTTGCCTGAAACTGGAAGGAATTTTGAATATGGATCACTTGTTATGCTAGGGGCAAACAAAAAAAAAAGACGTGTTTTAAAACAACTAAAGGTAAATGTATACATCTAGGAACAAAGATTGTAGGCCATACTTATAGAATGGGAGACTCTATCATGGGAAGCAGTGACTTTGAAAAAAAATTAGAGATAGAAGGATGGACGAGTGGATTATAAATTAAATATGAGCTCCCAATGCAATACTGTATCCAACGGGACTGATGTAGTCTTTGGATGCATAAACAGGGGAATCTCAATTAGGAGTTGAGAGGTAGTTTGTATCTATATTCAGCACTGGTGTGATACTGTATCTGTATCCAGATCTGGTATCACAATTCAATAAGGAACTTGATAAATTGGAAAAGGTTCAGAGAAGAGCCCTGATAATGATTAAAGGATTAAAAAACATGCTAGTGATAGACTCAAAGAACTCAATCTGCTTAATTTAGCAAAGGCAGGCTTGCACAGAGCCAAGGAGCTGATAGTAGGGGAGAAGCTGCATGGAAAGGCTTTGCTGGCACTCCCTGGTAGAAGACAGGTGTGTTTGCGGGCATAGAGACAAGTAGCCTATGGCTGCTTCCTGTAAGTAGGGAATAGAGAGGCTGGCAAACCAGAGAGGGGAGAGTGTTGGGATAGGAAGTAGCTCAGGGAATAAGAAGCAAGTCTGGGGACTAAACAGATCTTACTTGCATGTTGTAGGGTCCTATGGCTGGAACCCAGAGTCGAGGATAAGCCCAAGATCCTTTGCCCACCACTGGGGAAGTGGCACCAACGGGCAGTCAACTGGAAGACTGCATGGCTCCCTGGCAGAAGAAAGCCACTGTGGCTCCCTTCTCTCCAGACCCACAGCTTCCCTACAAGAGTAGCCAGAGTCCCGGGGAGAAGGGCTCCTCAGCCAGGGCTCCAGCCAGAGGGAATCCTCAGCTGGAACCCTGGCTGGAGAGCCCCGGGGGCTCCCTTCTCCCCAGAAAGCCGCTCACGGCTTGTCCAGGGGAGAGCCAGGCTGCACAAGATTGGATCTCCCTGCAGGGACAGGTAAGCCGCGACTGGCTCTTCCCGGGTGGAACCAGACCAGCATAGGCTGGCTCTCCCCGAGACAGCAAGCTGCCAGCCCTGAGCAGTCTTGGGGAGAATGGAGTGCGGGGGATCCCTTCTGGCCAGGACCACTTGGGTCCCGGGGAGAAGAGAGCATGGGGCTCCCTTCTGGCTGGTACCGCTTGGGTCCCGGGGAGAAGGGAACCCCACGGTCCCTTCTCCGGGACTGCTCAGGTCCTGCGGAGAAGGGAGCCACAGCCTAAACTCCCTTCTCCGGGACCGAGTGGTCCCGGCCAGAAGGGAGTTCCACTCTCTTCTCCCTGGACCTGTGGGGTTTCCCCTGTCAGCTGGAGTGTGGGGCCGGCAATTGCCGGTTCTCCAGCTGACGGGCACTCCAGCTGACAGGGGAAACCCCGGGGATTCCCTGTCAGCTGGAGTGCCGGCAATTGCCGGCCCCATGCTCCAGCTGATAGGGGAAATCCCAGGGATCACCTGTTGGCTGGAGTGCACTCCTTTCTTGCCCGGACCCCGCAGGTCCAAGGAGAAGAGAGCTCTGCCTGGGACATGCCGCCAGCCGCTAGCTGCTCGTGTGTCCCTGTGGGGAGACTCAGCCCTGCACAGCTGCCTCTCCCCTGGAGAAGCCATGAGCAGCTTGTCTGTCTGAGGGAGAGCCAGCCCCACAAGGGGCTGGCTGTCACCAGGACGAGACCCCTAGCCTGGGGAGCCGAGGCTCCTTTGGAGCCTTAGCTCCCCCTGGACCTAACCAGCCAACTTAGAGAGTTTAGTGTAGACTCTCTAGGTTGACTTAATAAGGTCAACTTAAAGTCAATTTAATAAAGTCAACTTAATAAAGTCGACCTATCTTTTTAAGTGTAGACATAGCCAAAGTGACCAGGAGGAGGTTCCATCTGCAATGAGTAGACAACCTTGTGACAGGAAGTTTAGGAGGTGACTTGATCATGATGTATAAGTATATGGGGGGAAATATTTGATAATGGATTCTTCAACCTGGCAGAGAAATAGATAATATCCTATGCCTGGAAGTTAAAGATCGACAAATTCAGACCAGAAATAAGGGACAAAATTTTAATAGTGAGGTAATTAGCCATTGAAACAACTTACAAAGGGTTGCACTGAATTATCCATCACTGACAGTTTTTAAACCAATATTGAATATTTTTCTAACATACATTCTAGAAACTATTTTGGGGAAGTTCTATAGCAAGTGTTACATAGAATGCCAGAATGAATGATTGCAGTGGCTGCATTACACTGTTGTCAAAACATTTTACTTTACTCCAAAGGGCAAATGCAGGAATTTGAATCTACTAGATGGAGAATTAATTATGCACAATTCAGGGAACTCCTCGTCCAGAGTGATGTATCAGTATGCTTTTCACAATTTGCAGCTAGTTGTCACTGAGCCTCTCGTGGTATCAGAATTATATAATGTTGCCTTTTTATGGCATATTCTTAAGTTTCCATTTCTTTTCTCAGTTATGATTATATTTAGAGTTGGTCAACAGGGAAAGAAAAAATTCAGGAAATTAAAAAAAATTCAAAAAATGTACATTTACTCTGTAAGCTGTGGAACCATTTTGTTGAATTTTGAAAATTAAAAAAAAAAAAAAGAAAAAAAAGACCAGCTCAGTTACCAACTTGTGTTGTAAACATATTTGCTTTTTCTGTTATTTCATTTACAAATGTCTGAGGAAATCTTTGGTTCAGACACTGCAAATGATATATCTCTACATTTCTGCATTACAATTGTAGTTGTTCAACATGCAAGGAGTCCTATGGCACTTTTAAAGACTAATGTTTGTAATGAGAAAGCCAATTCATGTCCCTATTCAAACCTGAGCTGATCGTATCAAACTTCCTTATGAATTATAACTCTGAAATCTCTCTTTGAAACCTTGACCTAGAATAAATATGTTTAAGGATAGCCACAGGTAAGTCCTTTATGGAGTGGCCAGGGAGATTGAAATGATTTCCTATTGTTTTGGGCTTTTTAAAAAAAATTCTTACTTCTGATGTCAGATTTGTGTCCATTTTTTCTTTAATGCAGAGACAGTCCAGTTTACCTGATGTATTAAGGCATTGTTGACACATGAAGGCATATATCACATTGGTAGATGAGCAGGTGAATGAGCCCTTGATTGAGTAGCTGGTTTGATTAGATCCTATGATAGTGTCATTAGTGTTGATCAAACAGGAAATCTGGTGGCACTTTTAAAGACTAAGAAATTTATTGCATGAGCTTTTGTGGGAGAAAATCCCAAGTACCTGATGAAATGGGATTTTCTCTTACAAAAGCTCATGCGATAAATTAATTTGTTAGTTTTTAGAAGTGCCACGAGGCTCCTTTTTTGTTTTGCTGAACTAGACTAACACAATTACCCCTTTGAAATTAGTGTTGATATGTGGGCAGAATTGGCAGCGGGATTTGTTGCAGGGATATGTGCCTACCTTACTGTTTCTGTTGTATGGTCTGTAGTTGCTAGTGAGTATCCATTTAAGGTTGAGGGGCTGTCTATAAGTGAGGAGAGGGCTGCTTCCCAAGGATTGTAGATCATGATATTCCCCAAATATATTCAGCTGAAGTTATTTTTCCCCTCTAGTCTGTCTGGGTGATTGCATGGAAAAATTAGTTTATTATTACACTGTCCAGGTATGGAAAAGATTGAAGCTTCACCAATACCATCCATGACTCTTACTGTCACAACACAAATTTCATAAGATACTATGGCCTAAATGACTTTCAGTTTAAGGCTTTCCTTGTGGAAATAAAAGCTGAATAGAATGCACACCCGTACTCTTATAAGATGGATAACAGAATGGCTCAGCAGAGGGAAGGTTTTGATAATCTGTTCTATTTACAGAAAAGATCTGGGATTTTTTATCTGAGAAGTGTTGAGATACTAAGAGTTTATGATAACACATATTTAATGGATGTTGCAACAGATTAAAATCAGGTCTGAATCAGAAACTCACATACAACATGCCTCAATTTCACTGGATGTAGTTTGGATTTCAGCCTTAACACTTACGATTTTAGATCTATCATGTATTCAGTTTTTATGAGACCGAAGATGGCAGAAAACTCACAAAAGCAATTTACGTCATAGGATTTCACTCATTTGCATAAAAAATGGCTCTCTAGAAATCTGAGTACTCTCAAACATAAAACTCTGACCCTGGTTCCGTCTTAATCACAAACTTTAAACCCAAACCAAAATGCCTAGTTACGTCCCATACCCACACTATGGTAGATGACCCAATCTCCAGCTTCAGGAAAAGCATCAATTAATACAATGTCCACTCTTTTTGTTTTGCACACTACCTAGCACAGTCCTGCCTTTCATAGGTGCTATAACAACAACAGCAATAACTATTTTGTAATCCTACTTGTGAAATTGCTTCCCCTTCCATTTTCCCACAAATGCTCAAGAAACAGGACTACTATTTTTACAAGTTGCTTTTGTAGTGTATAGCTTTGTTTTCCAGAAGTCCTTAATACTCAAAATAGAATTCAATGAGAGTTGTGGGCATTCAATACCTCTGAAAAATGAGACTCAGAGTATTTCTATTGGTGAATGGGTGTATCAATCTAGAAGATCAAACCTATAGTTTCCTAACAAATCTATATCCATTTCCATGTGTATATTCTCCTTCAGCTATGTTAATTTCTGAGACTACAAACATGGAAAATAATAACGGTTCATGTGACACCAATTAAAATCACATGCAAATATATGTAAACGTAGATGGTAATAAGGCACAATCCTTTCACATCTGGCAAATTGCCTGTGCAATTACCAACGATGCAACAGTTGTGCACCACTGCTTTACCTGATTAATAAAAAAAAAAAGAATAGTCCAGCTTCAATGCTAATCTCTGCCTCAAAAATTGCATTGCTCCTTGACAGGGAATCAAACATTTTCCACAATGTGCCATCCTCTATTGAAATCCACATCACACACCCCTCATTGTGATACTTCATTGCTGAGAGAGAGAACCATTTGCTAGTCAGGAGGAAGAGAAATTATCTTTTTTTAAAGCCAAAGCTAAGTCCCAGTGCAGCATTTCAGAAGAAGTTCTTGTAGCATTTTGAAGATTACAGTCTTTGACCTTTTATTGCCCATTAAAAACCAGATAGTACCTAATCCCTGCATGGCAAAAAAGGTAGGTGGAAGAGGACACATATATCATATCATTCTTGGGAAAAGGTTTAAGAAAGGGACAGGGCAAAGGGCGAGATGAGAACAATGAGAACCCACGAATTTAGGTAGAACAAAGCCTCATCAGAATTAGTGATCCTCTTGGCACAAGCCAGTGCCTATGGACAAGGAGGGGAAAGGCTGACATACCACCTGTGTACACTGGTCAGTGGGGACATCCTTTATGAGTGTGATGCAATGGCAGATCTACCCGAGATCAACTGTCTGAGACACAATATTTCCCCAGCTAGCACTATGGCAATGACTCTAGGGGAAAAGCAAAATAAACATACAAAACACCTCAACACAGTAGATTAATGTTCTAGCATCTTTATACTGCCGACTAGTCATATACTTAATAGCCAAGGTTCCCATTAATGAAAAATTGTTTCTGTCTCAGTGTCAGCCTTTCAAAGAGTCTCTTTTTCTGCTTGCTATTGGCGTCAAAGGCCTTTATGTTATCTTAGAATTAAAATCATATTCAATAATTTTAAAACCACAGCATTTTAATTTTCCAAACCCACAGACAAAAATAATTATGAAAGTCTAGCCATATTTCTACATCAAATAAAGTATGTGACAGATAAATATGTCTGAAAAGCTTTTGATCACACAGTCACTGATTTTTATTAGTTCTAGTGCTTTGTCATTCAGATGTTATCCATTTTGATAGGTTTATACATCTCAAAGAAAATACTACTTCAGGTTTTTTTTTATTATTATTGAAAGAAAGTGGAAGTCAGATAAAAGACATTATAGCTATCAAATCTCAGGAGTTTGGCAGAAATTAAGTAACATCTTCTGAATACTAACAGCCCAGTACAAATAACACTTCAAGGTAATTCTACTTGGAGGTCTGGAAGTGTCAGGTACTGAAAATTGTAATTAGTCTAACTAATGTGGATGATTAAATGAAGGTTCTCTGGAGTGGATTCCAAAAAGACCATTACGACTCCAAGGTAAAGGAAAAGAAAATGGAAAACTGATTAGGTTTTTAGCAAATTCATAATGTTGGTGATAAAATCACTTGCCTTGATTTTTTTTTCTAATGATTTTCAGAATGTTTTCTGATGCTATTTTCCTAGACTTGTAGAAGACACAATCATCTATATAGTTTTAGTAATTGCTGTTAGTGTTAGGGATGGTATTTGCAGATGTATAGCTTGGGAGATTTTTCAAATTCATGCTGACATAAGTGCACACCTCTAGTTACATTATGTTAAGGTAACAATTCCATAAGCATCAGTGTTGACTCTCTGGATGTACAGATGAAACATGCTGGTGAGACTTTGGAGGGCAGCCATGTTTGTGAAATTGTTTATATATGATAATTCTGGGCTTAGAACTCAGTCTAGCTCTCATTGAAGTCAATTGCAAAACTCCTGCAGGCTTCTATGGGAATTGGATTGGGCCCTTAATACATTTATTATACCTGTGGAACTTTTATCATGAAAATATTCTTCCACCAATTCATTATATAAGAAGAATGGTTTTACCCTGAGAATCATGTTTGGTGTAGGGATGTTACCTGTCCAGCTCTGAAGCACCAAGTAATGTAAAAGAGAAAATATTTGCTTTTGCTGGTCCAAAACTGTTGCTATTTAATTAGACTTTTTTACACCCCATAAAAGGATTATTGGACACCCTGTTTCTTTGTCACTTCTTTAGTTTCTCATAGTCACTCTATGGTGAAGGGCCTTTTGCTATACCACTTTCGTTAGAATCCAGCAATTGTTCCATTCTTAGAATGACAGTAGAATGCAGTGCCTACATTACAAGCCTTTGTTAAATAGGCAAGGTGTAATTAATTAGCCCCTCTATATTAGTCTGTGATCAAGAGTGCAATTAGCTATTGACTGAGTGTTCATTATATATTTATTTACTTGTAGTAAATGTAGTAAACTTCCTATCTGATCCCTACATGATTCCCAATGATCGAGAACACACAGTATGCATAGATATCCTTAATACAAATAAAATATAAAGATTCCCAACCAAGCCTCATTACAACATATAAAGGATGACATAGTCATCCCACGATCATCAGCACATACTAAGCCCATAACATGATATCCTCGTATAAAAGAAAACAGACATGAAGAATAAAAACCACAAAGCCAATAACTGGGACCTCAGTGAAGGACATAAGCCAAAATTAAGAGCATAAACATTGTATGACCCCCTCAGGACATTGCCTTTCTATCATGGCAGCAGACCGCTCTGTCCAGATCACAGCAATCTTGTCCATGTAGTAACATGGGAATTACTCAAAGCAAGAAAAAATGGACTCTGACCCCACATAGTGACCATCCAGATAAAATGGGCTGTCAATCACCTCAAATAGCTCTACTCCTCAGGGATTTGCAGGCATTATCCTAGAAATGAAGAAAACCTTCTTTGCTTATTTTACAGTGACAGAGAAAGGTTTCAAGAGTTTTCTGTGTACAGTTAGTCAAAGTTGAGATGAAACTTTTGCCACCAACACACCAGCTTGTTTTTTCTGTATTTTATTGAGTGAACTACAATGCCTGATCCACCTAATTCTGCTGCTGCCCCCAAGAAGAGCTCTAAAAAAGCAGCAACTAAAACTCAGAAGAGGGTAGATAAGCCATGGCACAAGAAAAGGAAGAAGACTTACTTTAGCTACTTGTACAAAATGCTAAAGATGATTCATCCTGACACCAACATTTCTTCTAAGGTCACAGGCAAAGTGAACTCTTCTATCAATGACATCTTGAGGGCACTGATTGGGAAGCACCCTGTCTGGAACATTATAAGAAGCACTAGATCATCACTTCCCAGGAGATCCAGACAGCTGTGCTCCTGCTGTTGTCGGAGATGTTGGCTAAGCATACTGGATATGTTTACGCTAGCAATTTAGGTCAACTTTAGGACCCTTAAGTCGACCTAAATTACCTCATGTCTACACCTGACTTTCATTTAAGTCAACTTAAGAAATTCCTTAAGTCGACTTAACGAAAGTTTAAGTTGACTTAATAACAACCGCCCATTAGGTCGACTTAAGCCTCAAGTCAACTCCTTAAGTTGACTTAAGGATGGTGTGGACTGGGAGTAACCTTAAGTCAACTTTATTAAGTCAACTTAATGCCAGTTAAGTCGACTTAACAAAGTGGACTAAGTCGATTTAACTTTAAGTCGACTTAATCCACTTTGTTAAGTCAACTTAATAAAGTCGACTTTAAATCGACTTAAAGTTGACCTTATTAAGTCGACTTAACAAAGTCGAATTAAGTTTTTCTAGTGTAGATATACCCACTGTGTCCAAGTATCCCAAGGCTGTAACTAAGAACACCAGCTCCAAATAATTGGTCCTGTTATCTTCTTTCTTGAATTGTCTGGGATACACCATCTCAGTAATTTTGTGATCTGTAAAGATGGACTAAACAATAAGAAATTTAGGAAGAATTGTACTGAAAGCTGAGCCAATTAATATTATAAAGTCCTACAAGGCCACCACCAGACTGGTCAACTCTTAAGTATTATGAAACAGGGTTTTAATGGATTTAGGGATCTCTGATGCCAAGAAGATCACAGATTTTGTTCACATGAATGATTGTGCTAAAGAACTTCCCTTTGTATGCAACAGCAGGAGGAGATGCCGAGGTACTTCTGTAGTGCAAAACAGCGGCACACAAATGAGAGGGCATGAATTTTGGCTACCCATCAGCCTCGGGAGCAATGATATTACCCTCTGGGGCTAACTGGAAATGTACTGGTTCCATCAATCTTGCAGGACAGAATATTAATGATGATTCTTTCCCTCATAGAAAAGACACATCCCAACTTCAAAGAGGAAGGGGTCATGGTGAGTTTATGACAAATGTATAACCATTGCACCCAGTTCAAACAGCTGAACTATAGAATGTCTAAAATGAGCCAGCAACCACCTTGTAATAGTTAGTGTAATACCTATCAAGATAACAAAGAAACTTTGACTTAATATAGAAGAGTTGTCTTTTGTATGATAGTTGAAGTTAACTAGAATAATCTTACAGGCAAGTTTGTCATCAAGGGAAATCTTCATTTATTCACTATTAATTTTTCATAATGAATATTGTGACAGGAAAGGTTTGAGTTTTTTAATTATAGGACAAGTTTAATTTGGATGCAGATTTCTTACACTTTTACATCTTATTAACCTCAACCATGACCATCTTCCTGGATGTGGCAGGATAATTTATGCTCATTCCCTTGTTTAATTTGGGCCACTGACACAACAGCTGTTAACTCTGATAGTACATACCTTGTGAGGAATTAACTTGTGATGTTGTGAAACAATACAGGTATTTAAATTCTTATATGAATATATTCCATTCTGTCTCACAAATATGCACCAATGCCTACCTGAAAAAGTGTATAGGGTTTGGGATCTTCTGCTGCTAGATCTGTGTATATGTGGATCCACAACTCCTTTCATGACCCATCTTCTACCTTCTAATTAGTCTTTGCTGTCCTGGGATGGAAAATCTTATAAAAGCATGTAGAAGATGCACAGTTTTTATACAGGATTTGGAAGAGTCAGAAGGCCCTGCACTGGCCATCCAAAATATGGGAGAATTTCACATTGCATGCACAAAGTTTTGAATTTTACTTAAGGATAGCATTGATGCTGCTAGTAATTGCTTTCCTTTTAGATTGGCTATGTGCTGAATACAATAAATTACTCTAATTTGATGAAGGAAGAAATATAACAGTATAAAACATTTGCAACTAATATTAAATATTCACAGTAGAATAAACACAGGAACTAAATACATTGTTCAAAGACTTTGAAAAATAAATTGCAAGGCAATTAATAAAGGCTAATTTGTTGTTAAGTTAGAAGAAGAACACTTTCAGATATAGTATCTGTGCATGCAGCTGTTTTTGTTGAGAGATTGATTGGGAAGTTTCATCCAGTGTGTAATGAGAAAACATTGACATTTTCAGTTCAGTTGTTTGGAAAGTGAAAGCAGTAGAGATACAAGAAACTGTATTTTTTAAAACTGTTTTTGGTTGGTTTATCATATTTATTAAGACCCAGGGTTGAGATTTTCACTGATCATCTCTTGATGCAAAGTGTGATAAAAATATGCATTTCAGTGATCTATGTCTGGTTTTGCTTCAAGTAGCCAGCATCAATGATAACGTGATCTGACTCTGCTTTGTGTATGAGTTTTGATGAGAGCTGCTTCTTTTCTGAATAGATCAGTGTTGTTTCAAAGATTTATTTTTCTTGATACTAGGTGTGTGTTTGTATGAGTGTGTGTTTAAGTGTATATTATGCCCATATACATACAATGTACACTCACACACATGCATACAGTCATTACACATAAAATACACATTCACACACGTTAAGGAAAAGCATATCTTTGGAGCAACACTGATCTATTCAGAAAAAAAAAAAAAACAGATTTCATCTAGACTCACACACCAAGCAGAGTCAGTTCAGTTTAAGTTATAGTTGATGCTGGCTACCTGAAATTAAACCGGACATCTATCATTGAAATAAAGTTTCTTTATTAATGATATGGGAATTTTAGTTGAAATGTAAGAAAAATGTTTCTTGATT
The DNA here is from genome assembly GCA_007922175.1 of Pelusios castaneus. Lineage (NCBI taxonomy): Eukaryota > Metazoa > Chordata > Testudines > Pelomedusidae > Pelusios > Pelusios castaneus. The sequence continues at coordinate 2,280,396 of ML686006.1, read as the reverse complement.
TTAAACACAGACATGTAGCCTTTTTTGGACCAGTCTTTTCATGTGTTTTTCAAGTTCAATCCTTTGACATCTCAGCTGGATGATTTTTTCTCTCTTTGGGTGCGTCTACATTTAGAAATTAAGTCGATTTAAGATTGCTTAAATTGACTTAATTTAATCTGCGTCCACGCTACATTTTCCTTAAGTCGACTGAAGGAAAATTAAAGTCAACTTTCTTAAACCTCCTTTTAAGTTGACTTTTCTGGCTAGGTCGACTTTAGAAAGTCAACTTAGCCAGTGTGGACACGGAGTAGCTCTAAGTCGACTTTAAGTCGACTTAGGGGGCTTTAGAGCTTCCCCACTGCCCTCCCTGCCAGGGTGGCTGGCACAGCCACAGCCTGGCGTGCCCCCCCACAGAGCAAGACAGAGCCCTGCCCACCCTGCTCCTATGCCCTGCCAGGGTCCCTGTCCCATTTTGCCCCATTGTACCAAGGTACAATGGGGCAAAGGCTGAGCCCCCTGGCACTTGGCAAAGGGTGCCCCACCTGCCACCGTGGACCTGTCCCAGGTCCACCTTGGCCCTACAAGTCAACCTAGGCATCCAGTGAGCCAACAGTATGCCCTTGTTGCCAAAAAGGCCAATGGCATATTAGGCTGCATCAGTAGGAGTATTGCCAGCAGATCGAGGGATATGATAATTCCCCTCTATTCGACACTGGTCAGGCCACATCTGGAATACTGTGTCCAGTTTTGGGCTCCCCACTGCAGAAAGGATATGGACAAATTAGAAAGAGTCCAGCGGAGGGCAACAAAAATGATTATGGGGCTGGGGAACATGACTTATGAGAAGAGACTGAAGGAACTAGGCTTATTTAGTCTACAGAAGAGAAGACTGAGGGGAGATTTGATAGCAACCTTCAACTACTTTCACACGCTCCTGTTTAACGTCCACTCCCAGGGTCTTATTCATCGGGAGCCATGTGTGGATGATGGGTTCTTGGGGAGCAAGGATTATAGCCTTGCTTGTTGATGGAATGGAGGTTTTAACAGTGACACCAGAAGTCAAGAGACACACACAATATATGATTGAGCCGAGCCAGCCGACTATAGAGGCAATTATCAAAGGGATGGAAAACTGTTCCCACAGGGGATGGGGGAGGAGGACTGTTGAGATAAGTACTGACAGGGGAATCATCAGGAGAACAAATTGAAAGGTAAATAAAAGATATTTATTAATAATCATGGTCACAATGTTTAAAAGAAAGGAACTGGTTAAATGAGACCTGTTTCGACATGAAAGTTACAATACAGCAGGTCTTAAAGAGACAGTGCACTCTTAGAGATTTTTATATGTAAAGTTTATATGCTAAAGCTACTTTTATTAATTTAAGACTTTGCTTCCACCTTGAGACAGTTACACCTACACCGTTCCCTACTCTTCCTTAACCTTTATCCCTGTCTCCCTGTACTCCCAGGGGTCGGGGTGCTAAGACTACTTTACTCCCGTGCTTTCTGGAATCGGGGTACTAAGACTTCAGTTGCAATATTTCAATAATATCTGTAGCTACTGTGAACCAATATTTCATCTAGGCCTGTATATGTGTGTACTGAGTATACTCACCGAATGTTACCAACGTGTCAGTTCGCCACGGCTCGATGGACGGAGTCTTACTGGCTCACCGTGACCCAGCGGGGTCCGACTGGAGCGGCAGAGACCCTCCGGGGTCTAAGCGCTTTGAGATCTACAACCACTCCAACCCCACTGGCTATGACCAACGGGCCATGCGTCTTGGGTTGGAATGGGGGACTCCCTCTTGTGAGAGAAGACCCGAGCCCCTCGAGAGGCTGGTATATAAGGGGTCCAAATGTTTTGGAGATGTTTTGGAGATGTTTTGGCCCCCACCGTTTTTGTACTGGTGGTTTTCACACCTATGCTTGAGCTCTGAGAATTGGACTACAGGTTGAGCCCTCTGAGCTGAAGTGGTGGTGCCTTGTCCCAAAATCAGGGTGCTAACTCGAGCTCTTTTGCAGAGAGGAGCTAACAGGATGCAGAAACTTAAAAATAGGACATCCGCCTGGTTACAGGCAGGCGATATAGTGACGACTGAGTTCTGAGACTGATTCGAGTGAGCAGGTTTTTTGTGATTCAGACCTATGAAATTGGTTCAGGCTTATGGCCTACTTTTGCTAAGCTTATACTAAAACTAAGAATAAAAAAGACATAAGGACCTATACCTATCCCCATTTTCTACACTACTTGAAGGGGTGCTCCAAAGAGAAGGGAGCTGGGCTGTTCTCAATGGTAGCAGAGGACAGAACAAGGAGCAATGGTTTCAAATTACAGCTGGGGAGGTCAAGGTTGGATATTAGGGAAAACTTTCTCACTAGGATGGTGGTGAAGCATTGGAATGGGCTACCTAGGGAGGTGGTAGAATCTCCATCTTTGGAGATTTTTAAGGCCCGGTTAGACAAAACCCTGGCTGGGGTGATTTAGTGGGAGTGGTCCTGCTTTTTAGCAGGGGGTTGGACTAGATGACCTCATGAGGTCCCTTCCAACCCTATTGTTCTATGATTCTATGATTTGGCAGGGTCCCCTGTAAGTCAACTTAATTTTTGAATGTGGAAATGCTAGGTCGTCTTAAATTAACAAGTGTAGACATAGCCTTTGAGAGTCCAGTGTAATTAATCCCATGAGAACAATTTATCACAACATTTCCTCAAAGCCCTTAATCTCCAACCCACCATTTTGCTACTTTCTCCAGTCTTGTATTGAAAATAAAGAGGAAAAACTTGAAACTCACGAAAAAAATCCGTGCAGTATGCTTTACAAGTTGGCTTTTTAATGCCCTCTTATGATTTCACCTTAGAAAACCTATCATAAAAGCTTCCCATCATACAAGGACAATTTTAGGAATGCAAACTTACAGAACATTGGCTTTTTGCTAACTGACTTCTGGGCTAAGAATCTTTCAACATATACCTTGAGAATCTCAAAGAAAAGATGCTTTATAATAAAGAATCAAACAGCATGATGTTCCATGTATAGTGACACATTTCAATCAGCCCTCAATTGATACAAAGAAGCATATTAGTTTTCTGACAGAACATTGTGACTTTTGTTTCTGTAGTTTGTTTTTCACAGAGGCATTTGCTATTATATAGGGATCTTTTTTAATGTGTATAGCATGTGTACCTAATGTGTATATAATCTCTAATGAAAAACCTAACAATCTCAATATAAATAGGTAGAGTATATGTCTTATTTTAATGCTTTATAACACATGGGCAAGGTCAGATCCTGTAAATTCTTACTTTTATGAGTACTTTTTACTTCCACAAGTCACTCTACTAGTTTCAAAGGCACTGCTCAGCTGACAAAAAGCCTGTAAGATCAGAACCAAACCAGGACTATGTTTTTCTGTTCTGAGTCATTTATACCTCAGCTTTTCAGTGCACTGAGAAGTCCTTCTACATTGGCCTGGAAATTCTTCTACTTTGGCACTGCTGTCTTTGCTTTCCATGAATCGAGGGAGTCATTTCTTTGTGCTGTGCTTAATAGTGGCTCCTGTGTTGGTTCTTTCCCATTCAAAAACTTTATGACTGTGTATCCTACTTAGCTCAGTTTATGTAGAATTTAGCAAGTGAAATGGATTTCCATTATTTTCTTTTCGCCACTGCATCATCTTTAAGCAGCAACATTAGAATTTCTACAGTTTCAATTCTTTTTGTCCATAAAACTGCCAGCTAGGAACATAAGAATTACAAATGACACCTCATCCTTCAAGCTAGGAAATCAAATCCTTTCCTTCACAATTTCATTTGGAAAGCAAATGCAATCTGTAGTCCAATGAAAGCTTCGTTAGTCTGTTCTAAATTCAGTTTGGACAGAAAAAAGACAAGAACTGCTATAAGGATTCATTTTATTAATCAGATTAGTCACAATTATTTCCGTAAAGCTTTTATGTCTGTGTTGAGTGAAGGGATTGAAGCAATCAACAGGCAATTGATACATTTTGGGCTGGCAGCACTATATTTATTGTGGGATTTTTTTTTTTTATATGATGACTGCTTATTATAAGGTGTATTATGGGTGACCTTGCGTGTGAAAGCACAGGGAGGGTACCAGGGCGTGGGGTCAAATACAATTGCAGTGCCTCTCTGTGCTCAAGAGAGCATAGGGACTGATTCATTCCAGTGTGTCAGCTCTAGATCTGTGTGAATAATTGGTTCTACAACATGCTGGCCTTCCAACAAAGTAAAAATATTTTTAAACAGTCTTTTTGAAGTTCTTGGTGAGCTGCAAAAAAAAAATTATTTAAACATTTGGGTCAAACAAAATATTTCATGGACTTGAAGACGAGAAAGGACCATCATAGTCATCTAATCCGACCTCCTGCACGTCTTAGGTCACAGAACCGCACCCATCTACACCTGTAATAGACCCCTAACCTCTGGCTGCATTACTGGAGTCTTTCAGTCTTGCTTTAAAGACTTCAAGTTTCAAGGAAACCATCATTTACTTCAGCAAAAACCAGGAAATGGCCCATGTGCGGGCTACAGAGAAAAACAACCTGTCACTCTCCCCAGGTTACATTCACATAAAAATAACTTCCATTGTATTTTCAAGTTTTTAAAATGTTTTTAATGTTTTAAAAAAATACAATTGTAATACATTTCTAAATGAAATAAAAAATATCTAAACATTTCACCTGGAAAAGGCCAAGATGAAATGTTTTTGAATGTTTTTGAGTATTTAGTAGAGATGGGCATAGAACACAGCTAAAATCTGATAATCCAAACCCATAAAAAAAAATTGAATCCACACCTACAATTTTCAGCTGAACTATCTATATAATGCAGTCTCTAATATTGATGAATCCTGTATCACTCATCAGCTGCCATTTCTCCGAATCTCTCCAATGCCCGACCCTTTTCTTTTACATCATATGGAAGTTTCTTATTATTGCCATCAGAGCCTTAATTTCATTTAATAGATTTCACAGATTTTAATGACAGAAAGGACCACAGATCATTTAGTCTGACCTCTTGTGTATCCTAGGCTTTTACAGGTCACTCAGATACTCCTATGTTGAGCCCAAGAATTTCAGTTAGACCAAAGTCTTTCATCAATGGCCAAGTGCCCTGCAATAGTAGGGAACTGAGTAGATGAGATATATCCAGCTAATCTCAGCAGGTGATCCACCCATCATGCTCAAGTGGAAGGTGAAAAAATGCTGAGATCCCTGCCAATCTGATCCGGTGAAGAATTTTTTTTTCCCAAACTCAAATTTGGCAGTCAATTTGACCCTGAGCATTTGAACAGGACATTCCAACCAGACAACTAAGAAAAGTTCCTCTGTAACACATCGGAGTACTTGTCCACACCATCTATTGTCCCATCTCAAGCTGTGATCTCCAATCTCTGATGCTTCAGAGGAATGCAAACTTCCTCCTGTCTTTCCCTGCTCCCAGAATATATCTGAACAGTCATGCATGGGGGGGGGGAAGGAGGAAAGGGGAGTATTTCCTTCCTGATCCCTTACAGGCAACCATCTCAAGCCCCGAAGCATAAAATTTGGTTATAGTAATTGTCTTAATATAATGCTACAAGTATTATGAGCTTAAGCATGGCCTCAACTGGAATACTGTCTCCAGTTCCACCTGCCACATTTCAGAAAAGATATGAACAAACTGAAGCAAGTCCAGAGAGGAGCAATACAAAATGATTAAAGGTCTAGAAAACATGTCCTATAAGGGAAGAGAGAAAGCAATGGGTTCGTTTGGTCTGCAGAAGAGAAGACTGAGCAGGCACAGGATAACAATTTTCAAGTACATAAAAAGTTGTTACAGGAAAGAGGGAGGAAAAATTCCCCCTAACCTCTGATGGTAAGACGAGAAGTAATCATCTTAAATTGCAGCAAGGGCAGTTTAGGTTGAATGTTAGGGTAGTTAAACACTGGAATAAATTGGTTGTGGAATCTCTATTATTGGAGATTTTTAAAAGCAGGTTAGACACATGCCTGTCAGGGATGGTCTAGATAATACTTAGTACTGCTGTAAGTGCAGAGACCTGGGCTAGATGGTCTGTCAAGGTCCCTTCCAGTCCTATGGAACTTTGTTGAGAGTAGTAGAAGCAATCCCTTTTTCCCATAGGAAGGGGATGAACAAGAGGATTAATAGATACAGATTGCAAGACAGAAGGATATATCATTCTTCCTAGAAGCTAGATTATAGCATACATTTTAGAAAGTTATGGTTAACTCTGACCCTCTCTATCTGCTCTTATAGCATTATCCCTCTCATCCCCTATGCATCTTAAATGATGCCTCATTTATCTTTCTCCCACAATCTAGCCTTCTCCATTCTTTCTTTTGAGCTGCCCCCTAGATGTGAGCTGATCCACAAAATCACTACCCCCTCTCACATTCTCTGTCAAGACCACAGTGCCTACCAGAAAGAAGTAGAGAGACAGTAATTTATTTACCTATTCTTAAAACATTTAAATGTATATGTATTTTGTTCATTTTGTTTTGGGATTTTTGTTCTTTTTTGTTTCCTCCACCATGCTGCGAACTAGTTTTTGTTGAGTAACATTATTTGCAACTCAGGGTGATCTAAGCAGACAATAACAGTAACAATTCCATACTTCAAACTATTTCCTCTAATATCAAGCAGTACATTTTTTCCCCATTGAACTTCTGTAAAACGTTAATCCTGAACAGGAATTCAGTGTCTGAATAGTCATAGTATATTAGGATAATAACTATGTGATTGTAAATATTTTGCTTTGTGTAATACATCATTGTGCAAGCTGATGTTTACAAAATTATTTAAATAATGAACTATGAATTGAAATGCATATGCAGTATTGTTAAATATAGACATCTGCTTCAGGTCAACAGTGAGGAGGTGTAATGCATTTGAAAGCCAAAGGTGTTATTTTGCTTCTAAGATGATGAAGCCCTGGACCACTTTGAATGCTTGCTCAGGTGTTGAAGGATGTAAGTTTATTTATCAGACACTGAATGACCTTTACAAATATCTATTCTATGCAGGAAAGCTAAAAACGGAATGGGTTCACAACAGCATTTTCTTGAAAGATAATTATTAAATGGATGTGGAGAAAAACAGACTATCTGAAACAGCCTTTCCATCTTATGATCATGATGCATTTATATATTTATTTGCATTTATATTTCTATGTAAAACAAAACAAAGTTGTCTTTTTTTCCACCCAGGTCCTCACCCTGTGAACCGTGGTTGGTCAGATAGTAATTGCTTTATGAAACAAAAATGAGTAAGGAAACATTCATACTTTTACTACTGCAGCAAAATTCCTGGGTATGGCATGGTTTTGTTGAAAGATACCATGCAGCAATAGAAGCTTAACAAATACACTTGCGGACAGATTTTTAAAGGTATTTAGGTGCTTTAAAACTGGGATTTTCAAAAGTCTCTGTGTACCTAAAACCCACTGAAATGAATCAATTTTAGTGCTTAGATAATATTGAAAATCTTAGTAGGTGCCTAAATACATTTAAAAATCTAGCCATAGAGTAAAAATATTGGATCTATGCTTTTTGTCTATTTTGGGACTATTAAAAAGAAAAGATAATTCTCATAATATTCCTTTTACAGATATCATGTTTTATTAATTCACTGAATTTCTATCACTGAGTTAATTCTGCCATTTTAAAAATAGTATCTTCTATGGCTATGTCTACACTTACTAAAGTTAGTTTGAATTAGTTAATTCAAACTAACTAATTCAAATTATTTTAGTTAGTTTGAATTAACTTAATTCAAACTAGTGTGGCCCCACTAGAATGCTAGTTTGAACTAAACAGGTGCCAAGCATGGCACTTGCTTAGTTCGAATTAGTCAATTGCATTAAGGTCAATGCACCAGTTAGTTCGAACTAAGTGCTTAGTTCAAACTAACATGGCCACATTGACTTAATTCGAACTAACTAGTTCAAATTAATGGTTAGTTTGAAAAGTATAATCAAATTTCTTAGTTCGAATTAAGGAAGCCCTTAATTTGAACTAATGAAAGCCTAGTGTGGCCAAGGCTTAAGTTAGTTCAAATTAAGCTTCCTTAATTCAAACTAACTTGCCAGTGTAGATGTAACATTCATTTGAGCTAAAATTCATTTAATTGCCCTTCTCCAGTGCCTCACAGAAATCAGTCCCAATCCCTATGGAGAAAGCAGCTGGAGACCCAGGATACAGTCTGTATGGGACTCACAGCAAAGATTGCTCAGAGTACCCTCCCACATTAAAAGACTACTAAAACAAACATAACAATGAACTTTATTAACTACTAACTAAATGAACCTTATCCTAAGAAAACAAAATACAATTAACCAAGAACAATCTCTACAGAAACCCCCGCATGAAAGATACCCAACAGTCCCAAAGTCCAGGTGTTCACCCAACTCTCAGCTACAGTCTTTGTTCGAATGTAGAGACTTGAGTGGCAAGAAATAGCTGTCCTCTTCTTCTTTTTTTGCAGGAATCTTCTGTAGCATTCCATACAGGCTTTCCCTTCTCCTTTGCAACCAGCCCTCAGTCCCATATGCATGTCTGCAAAATCTGTTGCAGATGACTCCATCAGAGGGAGAAAACATCTTGTTCACTCCTGGCTCAGCTTCTTTCCTGAAAACTGAGCACATGGGCTCTTCTCAAAGCAGCTCTAGCCTGCTGTCTGCACAGACTGCTGCTCTCATGTCATCTGACTGACCACACCACATCACATCAGCAGGGCACCTGTGGAGCATGCTCAAAAATTGCTACCACTCCCTGCTTCTAGAAGTTTCTTCTTGTGGGTAGCTAATCTGCCCAGCAACAGTAACCCACCCTCAGTAGGTCTCTTAAAGAGATAGCCCTTTTTAGGCATATGAGTTACATAGACATAGCCTATGAAACTCTGTGTCCCATAAGCACCAATGTAAATAATATAGAAACACATTGTGGGTGCGTCTACACTTAGAAATTAAGTTGATTTAAGCTTGCTTAAATTGACTTAATTTAATCTGCGTCCACACATTTTCCTTAAATCGATTTAAGGAAAATTAAGTTGACTTTCTTAAACCTCCTTTTAAGTCGACTTTTCTGGCTAAGTCGACTTTATTAAGTCGATTTAGCCAGTGTGGATGTGTAGTAGCCCTAAATCGACTTTTAGTCAACTTAGGGGGCTTTAGGGCTTCCCCACTGCCTTCCCTGCCAGGGTGGCTGGCACAGCCACAGCCTGGTATGCCCCCCCTCCCCCCCCCAGGGCAAGACAGAGCCCTGCCCACCCTGCCCCTATGCCCTGCCAGGGTCCCTGTCAGGCACAATCCGCATTGTACCAAGGTACAATGGGGCAAAGACTGAGCCCCCTGGCACTTGGCAAGGGGTGCCCCCTGCCACCATGGACCTATCCCATGTTCACCTAGCCCCTACAAGTTGACCTAGGCATCCAGTGTGGAAGCTCTAGGTCAATTTGGCAGGGGTCACTCTAAGTTGACTTAATTTTTGAGTGGGGACATGCTAAGTTGACTTAAATTAACAAGTGTAGACATAGTCTATGACACCTCTGATCCTTCAGACCCCCATAACCTAATTTTTATCACTTGAGTAAGTCAATTTAGATGAATAGGGCTACATCTCTGGATAAATGTAAACAGTTCGGATGACACAGGTGCCTAAGTCCCAGTTTTGACTATAATGAGATCCACAAAACTCCTGTTAAGCCCTATAAGTATCTAAATTTGCTCAGCACCTAGAAGTTTCTGCTTCTGGGCATGTGCACTGTTGCCTCACTCTAGGCATTCATGGCCATTTCCCATCTAAGCCTAAGAGCAATTTTTGAATTAAGGGAAGAGTCATTCAAACATCTTAAATGTGCATGAGGCCCAGTCAGGTAGGAAGCCTCTTACCATGACCTAAGTGGATTGGGTCCCATGAAAAAAAAAAAAAAAATCAGTGGGAAGGAGGTGATTCTTCCACTCTTTTAATAACTTAGAACCAAAATGTTGGGACACCACCTGGGAAGTGAGAGACACTGATTCAATTACCCTTTCTGCCTGAAAGGATTTCAACAAGATGCTCTCAGTGCTCAGAAGAGTTTGGTTACTATTGAATTATGGGATATTACACTTCAGGTTCCTTCCATCTGTCCTATTGAAGGCATTCACTGTGGATAAATAATGATTAAACTAGAGGAACTGAACTCAAGGTATCCCATCTCCCAGATGAATCCCCTGACCACTGGACCACAGTGTCTTTTCCTCACCCTTGACCCTTTCCTATGCCCAATGGCTGTTCCACTGTGGATAATTATCATTGAGGCAGACAGAAGGGGACATGTATCTATAAGTAAAAGTGACTTTGTAGTCTACTGATTAGGGCACCAAGGTAGAAAATCATGGCTCCAGTCCTCATGATTTAGTCACTCTTTCACCATTGATCCACAGAAGAAAAGTTTCAACAGGAGAGATGGAGACATCCCCACATCAGACTACCCCATATTTCAGTGATTAGTGTACTCTTCTGCAAAGTTGGAAACCTTTGTTCAGATCTCTTCTCTCCCTTCCTCTGAGGGGGAAATAGAATCTTCATCTCCCAGATCTCAAGTGAATGTTATATTTGTATGAGATGTAATTCATTAGACATGTTCAGATGCTGCCAATAGGATTGGGCTCAACACCATGACTTAGGTGGCTGAATGCTTCCCCCATCTCAGTTCATGAATCATTCTGGTTCTTAGACATGAGATAGGTATCTGCACACCTAACATGAGGCTGCAGTGCTCCTGCTATGTAGTGGAACCACATTTGAGACTTAGGTACTTAAATGTTAGGTTTAGGTACCTAATCCCTTCACAGATCATACCACAGATTTACACCATTAGGGCTTTGATTTTTCTATATGGAACTCTTCAGACTCTTCTTCCCTTCACCATAAGCAAGACATCCCTTAGTAGGGGCCCTGCACAATGCATATTAAATTAAATGCATGAAGATTCCTATCCACTTTAAGAGGCATTCAATTAGCTCCTGACATCTCCATCAGCTGTTAATTTTCCAAGTTTCTGAAACCTTTTAGATGACTAGAAGCTGGGAGGGCTAAAGTGGGACCTCAGAAGAAGTATATCATGCAGGAAACAGAAAGAAGTTAACAGTTTTTTAGCTGTAGTTTGAGAACTGAAGCATTTTCTTTTATCAGAAATGTCTCTTATTTGAGTAAACCGGTTCCCCTTCAAATATTATGGGATCTCTGGGCCTGAATCTGATCTCACTTATGGTTGTATAAATGAGATCCACAACACTCCTGTTAAACCCTGAAGGTGCCTAATTTGCTCAGCAGCTACGTTTCTGTTTCTGGGCATGTGCACTGCTGCTTCACTTTGGTCAATAGAGATAAAAGAGTGGTAGAACAAACGTGAAAAGAAATGTTCCCAAACTATCCAAGGAGTCAAAAGAGTTTCCTAATCCAGATATCTCAAATACAGACATTTGAATGATATACTACCATTCAAGACCCTGGCAGATGAAGAGATGCATAGGTAAAAGAAACACTTCTTTTGTTTTATGTGACAAAAATAACATTAATTATAAGATAATGTGTGAAATGGACATATCTTTTTAAGTTCAGAAATGAAAAGATTTAATTAGTAATAGTGGCTAACATAATATAGCTTTCTATTGACTTTAGAAACTCTGAGGTGGCTATATAATTTAGTCAGTGTTTGCTGCTATTTTGTTAATGGGTTTGAACAAAGTTAACAGCCATATTAAAAATGGCATGGAAGAAATGTGGTGATTATAAATAGGCTTAGAAGTTGTTCACATCAGATTACTGTTCAGTGATTTGACACAAAGCCTTTTATTTTGATCACATTGTAGTTTAACAATCAATTAGAAAGCAAGCCTTGACAGAATAATATGTCTAAAAAAATTAATAACTCTACCATCTTCTATTTTAAAGATAAGATGAAAAGTCAAAACAGTTAAGACACAATTACTATTACTATTACTATTACTGTAGCAGTGGAAAATTCGAAGACATATTATATGACTATTTAGGTAGGATGAAAGAGGTCATCAAAGCCTGAGTTGAACTTATGTTGGAAAACCACGGCACAATAAAGGCTTTATTTCTGACAAAAGGCTTCAGTTATATGTAGTCATAAATGGGTATATTCATAGACAAACTGAAGCCTACAAAATGTATTGCTTATCCAAAATGAAAACCTGTCACACAAATGATACATAATCACAAGAATGTGCTTCTGTGAAGATCTGAACTTAGAAATTAACAATATTTTTCCTAAGATTTGAGAAAATATTTTGTTTTCATAGGTAGAATTGTGCGTGGGACACACACAAAGTCTTACCAGCCACAATACAAGTGTGTATATGTGTGAAACCTTAAACATTAAATGGAATATAAAGACATATCTTTATGATAGTCGTAACAAATTAATAAAGATTAGTAACAATTAGAAAAACAACAGAGTCCTGTTGCACTTTTAAAGACTAACAGATTTATTTATCTTCAAAGCATCTGACGAAGTGGGATTTTCTCCCACGAAAGCTCATGCAATAAATAAATCTGTTAGTCTCTAAAAGTGCCACAGGTCTCTGTTGTTTTTCTACAGTAGACTAACATGGCTACCCCTTTGAAATTTAACAATTAGAAAGACAGTCATTTATTTCCAGAGGGGTAGCCGTGTTAGTCTGTATATATAGCAAAACCAATAAAAGTTCTGTGGCACCTTAAGACTAAAAGATCTGACAAAGTGAGTTGCAGCCTACAAAAGCTTATGCCCAAAGAAATGTGTTAGTCTTTAAGGTGCCAGAGGACTTTAGTCATGTATTTACCTATTCTACTCTCACCTTAAAAATATGGTCTGGATTAAAGGAAAAGCATGGAGGAACTCCAGTCCTTCCTTGTAGGTGGAACCCATAAAGTAGAGATGGGTGGTTGTACCTACTCACCTACAGTGTTCCACCAGGTTTTGTTATTTTCCATATCCTATTAATGCCTACATGTACTTATTGACAGAAATCATGTAATAGCATGTAGCTAACTATTAGTAGGTTTGGCAGAACTCAATTTAAAATATTTTATATAATTTTCATACATAATATTGTTTGTTTGTTTTTAATTTAAATTTATTATATTTGCATAGTTGTGAGTATGTGGGGAGTCAGTCCAATATTTAATGAAAGTGGACATTGAGATTCAAAATGTTAAAGCTTTATACCCATTAAAACATAAAAGTCAACATTCATTCTCAAAATACACATAGTGAATATCCTTAAATTAACAATTCAGTCCGGTTTTTAATATTTATTTGCTAGTACATTTGTAACAAGTCTAATTAAAAAATCTAAATCACTGGATTTTAACTCTAAAAGTTCTCAAGCAGAGTTTCTTACTTTGTCTATCTGCAAATTTCACATTTTTGGTGTTTTGTGTGTCTATGGTGAAATCAACATTTACTACTAATAATTTAATTTTACCAAGACTAAATATTAGTCATCTAAAGCTCTAAATTTCATACACTTCTGTCACTGATAAGACTATTGTCATCCAGGCTACCACAGTGAGGTGGGGTGAGGGAGGTTGCCACTTTAGTGGCTAGGTCACAGAAATTTTATGAATCTACTATTGCCTCAGATAATTGACACAGTCTTTAGCTTGAACAGGAGAGGCTTGTGCTTTTAGGACAATATCTGAAGGTATTTTTATATTGCATTCTTCTTATGCTGTGCTTGCAGGGTTGATATATCCATGTAGGTACCAGGAGAGATATTAGAGAGACAAGGTGGGTGAAGTAGTAAGTTTTACTGGACCAACTTCTGTTGATTAAAGAAAAAAGCTTTCAGGCTTGCACAGAGCTCATCTTGAGATCTGTGAAATACACTCAAGGATCACATCTAAATAGAAGGTGTAAGATTGTTCAGCATAAGGAGTTAATACATGTTGCAACAGAAAATTCAGGGTGAAACAGTGTGATGCCCACATGTCAACCAGCTGATTCTGGAAAGGCTAAGGAATTTAGGGGGATATAGCATTTATCCCTATATGAAAGTTGCTCAGCAATTTCCACTGTAAAATATTCTGATGAGGCATTAAGGACACAATGCTTGTATTCCTTATGTCCTTAATGGCTCATCAGATTACTCCCTGGGACCATTCTACCTGAAAAAATCCTAAACATTAAGGAGACAATGGTTGGTGACATCCTGTCTGGGGCATTCCTATAAAATCACACAAGTTAAAGTATAGATAGAACACCGAATTCCTAACTTCTAATCGAAATAGAATTCCTAGACATAAACTATATAATCATTCCCAGCAAATTACTACCTTTCTATTGATACCAAACATGACATAGTTCCTATGGATTATACCATTTATGAGATATCCATTGAAAATAATATCATAAATGCTTCCCTAAATCCAGACAGTGTCACACCCTGCCCACAAGCCCTGCCCTTTGGGGGGCATGCCAGGCTTCCCCTGTGCCCGACCCCCCCCCAGAAGGGAGGGCACTGGTGTAGTCCTGGGGTAGCCCTAAGTCGACTTAGGGCTCCCAGGACTACACTGGCTTAATTTGACTTTAAAAAGTCGAATTAAGCCATAAGTCTACTTAAATCTAGGTTTAATAAAGTCGACTTAATTTTCATTAAGTCGACTTTATTTTCCTTAAGTCATCTTAAGGAAACTGTAGTGTAGACGCAGGGTAATTTAAGTCGACTTAAGCAAGCTTAAGTCGACTTAATTTACCAGTGTAGATGCAGCCCTTGTTTGGATTCCTAGAGGGAAGCAGCAGTGCATATGCCCAGAGGCAGAAATATAGGCACCTAGAGTGCATCTACACTTATAAATTAAGTCAATTTAAGCAGGCTTAAATTGACTTAATTTAATCCACATCTACACGGGTCTTTCCTTAATTCGACTTAAGGTGCTCCTTATAACACCTTGTTATAATTCGAACTAGTGTCTAAGCCAGTGTACACTCCCTAAGTCGACTTGGTCGACTTAGGGCAGGGGGGACAAGGGAGCACCACATGGCTTCCTGGCAGAAGGAAGCCACTGTGGCTCCTTTGTCCAGGGGAGCCCCTGCTCCCTTCTCCCCAGACCTGTGGCTTCCCCGCCGGGGAACCAGGTCCTGGGGAGAAGGGCTCCCCAGCCAGGGCTCAAGCAGGAGGGGATCCCCCACTTGTACTCAGCTGGAGAGCCCAGGAGGTGGTTGGCTGGTCCTGGCAGAGCCAGCCGCATGCCAGCTGGCAGTGCTGGGACCTAGAAGCCGCTCCCGGCTCATTCCGGCAAAGCCAGCTGGCACACGGCTGGCTCTGCTGGGCTGAGGAGGGGCGGGAGGCTCTCCCAACTCCCTTCTCGCCAGGACTGTGATCCAGCTCCCGGGAAGCCTCCGGAGGCTTCCTGCCAGCTGGAGGCCGCCATGCCAGCAATTGCCAGTGCTCCAGCTGTTTGGGGAGGCCCAGGGTCTTCCCTAAACAGCTGGAGCACCAGAAATTGCTCTCATGGAGCTCCGGCTGTTTAGGGAAGCCCTTGAGCCTCCTCAAACAGCTGGACCCCCTGCAATTGCCAGCGCAGCGGCGCCCAGCTGGCAGGGAAACCTGGAGGCTTCCCTGCATCTGTAGCATGGTCCCGGCTAGGAGGGAGTGCTCCCTTCTAGCCAGAACCGTGCTCCAGCTCCCGGGAAGCCCCCCTAAACAGCTGGAGCATGGCGCCGGCCATTGTCGCACTCCAGCTTCTCCCTAAACAGCTGGAGCATGGCGCTGGCCATTGCCGTGCTCCAGCTGCTCCATAAACAGCTGGAGCGTGGCGCCAGCTAGCCGGGACCGAGCGGTCCTGGCCAAGGGAGCCCCGGGCTCGCTCCTAGCCAGACCAAGCAGTCGCAGCCAGAAGGGATCGCGGTCTCCCGCACTCCCTCCTGGTCAGAACCGCAGGGGGCAGCTGGAGCGCGTACCCCGGGGAGAAGGGAGCGTGGGGCTTTCTTCTCACCAGGACAGGTCCCGGTGAGAAGGAAGCCCCGCGGTCTCTTCTTGCCGGGATCCGCGCTCCAGCCAGACTCCAACTTAAAGACTTTTTGAAGTCGACCTTAATTCCCCAGTGTAGACATAGCCAGAGAGTCTAGTATAAACTCTCTAAGTAGAGTTAATAAGGCCCACCTTAAGTCGACTTAGGAATCCTGTATGGACTCTTTAAATTGACTTAATAAGTCGACTTAATGTCGCCTTATTAAAGTTGATTTATTTAAATCAACCTAAATCCCTAAGTGTAGACATAGCCCTAGGGAATTCACTCAGAAAAACCTTGGTGCTGAGTGAATTTAGGCACCTTTAGGTTTGTCAGGACTTATGAGAATCACAGTGGGAGCAAAACTGGGTCTTAGATTCCCAAACCCAAGACTTAAAGGACCTAAATCTAGGATTTAAGTGCCTAAGTATACTTACAAATTCCTCCCTTAGGCTGCGTCTACACTTGTAAATTAAATCAACTTAAGCTTGCTTAAGTCAAATTAATTTACCCTGCATCTACACTACAGTTTCCTTAAGTCGACTTAAACAAGTAATGAAAATTAAGTCGACTTTATTAAACCTCATTTTAATTCAACTTAGGGCGTAAGTCAACTTTTTCAAGTCGACTTAAGCCAGTGTAGACCTGAAGTAGCCCTAAGTCAACTTAGGGCTACTCCAGGACTCCACCACAGCCCTCCCTGCCGGGGGGGGGCACAGAGGGATCCTGGCATGCTCCCCCCCACAGGGCAGGGCAGAGCCCTGCCCACCCTGCCCCTATGTCCTGCCAGGGTCCCTGTCCCCCTTTGTCCCATTGTACCTAGGTACAATGGGCAAAGGCTGAGCCCCCTGGCATTGGGCAAGGGGTGCCCCCCTGCCCCCGTGGACCTCCCCTAGGTCCCCCTAGCCCACAAAGTCGACCTAGAGTGTCCAGTGTGGACGCTCTAAGTCGACTTTGTAAGTCCCCCCCAAAGTCGACTTTAAATGTAGGTGTAGACGCTCTAAGTCGACTTAGTTAAGTCGACTTAGCTAAAGTAGACCTAAATTTACAAGTGTAGACATAGCCTTAGTCCCTGCCATAACATGCCACTATTCTGAGGCAATCATTTTGTAGCTTTGTGATCTTTCAGGGATTCTCATTCCTCCAGGACATTCAGATAGGTTAAAACTCAAAAAATTAGCTGCAACTGGCCAGCCAAATTCAGCATGACTTGTATACTGTTTTACTGAGATAAATCCTGCTAAATACACTCATATGAGTAGTTAGTTGTGTCAGTTTTAATGAGTCTATTCTGCTAAATAAAGCAAACAATGAATGATTCATCATTCAAATTTTATTCTGGTGCAAATGTTGATCCACTAAAAATACAAACAGGGCTGAAAGTTGTTGCACCCAGGGAATGATCAGGCAACAGAAGAAAGTGTACAACAAGGGATTTGGGTCAAGGATTTATTGGGGTATCCTGTGGAGGGGAGGGAAGGAAGGGAGAGTTACTCACACTCATATGCATCCAAGCATTAGCAAGCATGATGTCAGCGATGGGAGCCAGCTGGACATAGAAGAGGATTCTTGGTGACTGAACTTTGGAAGTGGGATGGTCTCCAGAGGTCGGTGTTCAGAAGACCTTGACTTTAGCAAGGCTTTTGATATGGTTTCCCACAGCATTCTCGTCGGCAGGTTAAGGAAGTATGGGTTGGACGAGTGGACCGAAAGGTGGATCGAAAACTGGTTAGATCAAGGGCTCAGTGGGTAGGAATCAATGGCTCGATGTCTGGTTGGCAACCGGTAATGAGTGGAGTGCCCCAGAGGTCAGTCCTGGGGCCGGTTCTATTCAACATCTTCATTAATGATCTTGATGATGGAATAGACTGCGTGTTTAGTAAGTTCGCAGATGACACCAAGTTGGGGGGGAATAATAGATACTCTGGAGGGCAGGGAAAGGATCCAGGGAGACTTGAACAAATTGGAACACTGGGCCGAAAGAAACCTCATGAGGTTCAACAAAGACAAGTGCAAAGTCCTGCACTTAGGACGGAAAAATCCCATCTACTGCTACAGGCTGGGGACCGATCGGCTAAGTAGTAGCGCTGTAGAAAAGGACCTGGGGGTTATGGTGGACGGGAAGATGAATATGAGCCAACAGTGTGCCCTTGTTGCCAAAAAGGCCAATAGCATATTAGGCTGCATCAGTAGGAGTATTGCCAGCAGATCGAGGGATGTGATAATTCCCATCTATTCGACACTGGTCAGGCCACCTCTGGAATACTGTGTCCAGTTTTGGGCTCCCCACTGCAGAAAGGATGTGGCCAAATTAGAAAGAGTCCAGCGGAGGGCAACAAAAATGATTAGGGAGCTGGGGCACATGACTTATGAGGAGAGACTGAAGGAACTAGGCTTATTTAGCCTACAGAAGAGAAGACTGAGGGGAGATTTGATAGCAACCTTCAACTACTTGAAGAGTTGCTCCAAAGAGGAGGGAGCTAGGCTGTTCTCGAGGGTAACAGAGGACAGAACAATGAGCAATGGTTTCAAATTACAGCTGGGGAGGTCAAGGTTGGATATTAGGAAAAACTTTCTCACCAGGAGGGTGGTGAAGCATTGGAATGGGCTATCTAGGGAGGTGGTAGAATCTCCATCTTTGGAGATTTTTAAGTCTCGGTTAGATAAAACCCTGGCTGGGGTGATTTAGGGGGAGTGGTCCTGCTTTTTAGCAGGGGGTTGGACTAGATGACCTCGTGAGGTCCCTTCCAACCCTATGATTCTATGATTCTAAGAGTCTCTGCTGATCTGCTGCCAGCTTGGGTTACATCCTCATCACTGAGATAAAAACTGACTGCCCTGGGAGTCTTTTTCCCTTTTAGGGTTGATTGCAAGGATGCAGCTGTGTGTACTTGCCTTGCAGTTTGGCATGCGGCTTTTCTTGCTAACAGTGTCTTTTTCTTGATAATGGTGCTTGGCTTGTTTTTACAGTCATACTTCCTCTCTTGTTCCAGGAAAGGAACAATAGCGGGGAGGGGTAAGTTAAAATGTTAGCTAGTGTTTGGGAGGAGTGGGGGGGACGGCCGCCCAACAAAGGTGTCATCATGGGTTCTCTGAAAGTGAATAGATGCTGTGGAGTAACGTTTGGGGCCTGAGCTTGTAGTTCTAACACATATAGGTCTCTCTGAAGTCAGTAAGATTGAGTATAGGTTTTAGGATTGGGCTAATTCTGACCAGCACTCATCCTGCTTCACCTCCAATATTTGTAGGGACATGGTATAAGCAACAACCCTTTTTGAAGGACACCACCTTTGCCTTCATTTGAGTAGGGAGTATAGCATGCAAAGTGTGATAAGAGAGATGTTTTAGATACAGTACGGATATGTTTTCCTTTTACATTAATGCACCTGAGGATATTTTCTTTTTTCTGAATGTGTATTACTTTTTTTATCTGATCATAAGCCTAAATTCTCTTCAAGATTTTATTGAAATGTTGCAATGACCTTCACAGTTAATTATGTCATATTTTTGTATCCTTTACAACAATGTGGAAGTGTTGACATTTAAAAAACAGATATAAACCCTACTGCTGTCAAAACGAGCAAAGTAAGGGTTATACAAAATATACTTGGAGGAAAAATGGAACCAGTGAGATATTGGATGGTATGATGGCAGATAATATTTAACTTACATAAATGGTCTAAATATTTTGTTACACAGTGAAAGGCAATGGATCCATCTGGGTACTTATTCTGTACTCATCACCATGGTATCTAAGTTCCTAACTTGCAGAATCCTCTGAAGACAATTGCTATGGTTATCGTTCTGAAAAGAATTGCCCAGTGTTCAATGGTCATGAAGGTAGGAGGTCTGAACACATTGCAACTGGAAAATAAATACTACTATTTTTTCTAGCAAAGTAATAGACTCTCCCTTGCTCCCATGAATTCAATACGAGTTTGTTTCCTATAAACATGATCAGGATTTGATCCTATGTCAAACAAATCTATATCTTTGCCAAAACAGTTTATTATTCTTGCAGTAAGACCTGGAAGCCCCATTCAGAGGCCCAGTGGGATAGTGTAGTGATTGAACATAACAAAAAGACAGCCCCGGATGTTGTTTGCCTCACTGTTTGAAAGATAGAGTATGGACTGAGACTGGAGTGACCACATAGAAGGTTAGAGTGAAATCTGTGTTAAGAGGTTTTACTGACTAAGGCTTCACACATACCAGGAATTAAAACTGTGGGTCTCACAGAAGTTATTCCTATTAGTACCTTTATTATATATATTCCTGTCTGCAGCAGGTAAAGCATGGGAGAAGGAAGACTCCTGAAATCTTAAAGTGGTGGCAAAAAATTAAATTTTATTAATATCCCTCTTTGTGGCGCAAAGGGTTAACAGTTGCACTGCTAGCCGAGCTAGACTCGGAAGTCAGCTTCACAAGTAACAGGAAAACCACAGATGATTATTCAATAGTTTGAACATACAATGACTTTCACAGGAATAAAACTTTCAGAATAATCCCTCCTCTTGGACCCTCTTAATAGCCTGGAGACAAAATATAAAAAGACAGAATCCAATACATAAAACAATAAGCGTGACAATAATTCCCAGGGCTACTCCAATTGTAATACCTTGGGTTAAAACTGAGGTAAAAGCGTTATTCATATCCGACTATATACATGTTAAAGGGAAGGGAAACAACTGTGAGAAGTAAACGTGGGGGATAACTTGGGTTCACAGACGTACCATGACTATCAGGCAGGTGACCAGCAACAGCATGATGTCTAAGACGGAGGTTGAAATCGACTCGGGCCAGCACTCTTGGGAGAACTCCTACTGCAGGGTGATCAGGCCTGGCAGTTAACTCGTGGAGACTCTCCTTGCCTCGTGCGGTATGGTGGCTTTTATGGCCTAGGCCACTTCCTGCAGAGGGCTGTGATTGGCCAGATTCTGCCGCAGTAGGAAGGGGGGCGAAAGGCTGCCTGGTTCCTCCTGTCCTTATTTGGGCAAATAAATTTTCACCAGCTCTCTAGGTTCCGGGTCAGAGCCCTCTACACCCCTGGGGGGGGTCAGACTTGCCCTCCAGATATCCTCACATGGGCGAGGGGGATGACCCACCCTTTGGGAGCTGGCTGAGAGCGAATCAGGGTTCGAATGAAACCTGTGAATGGTCACAAGCCTAGCAGTCATGAGTTACTCATGTGACCTAGGGAAAGTGTCTTGTAAACAACACCTTGTGATTTTATATCACAAGGGAGGTGGCGGCCATTTTATGGGGTGCTCATAACAGCCCCTTAACAATTCCTATATATCACTCTGATGCCACAGTTTACTACATGAAAAAGAGGGTTGGTCATAGACCTTTACAACACCTATGAGTTCAGAAGAACCTCATCTCAATAAAACCTGTACTTTTTCTATCTACTTTTCAGTCAGGAAAATGTTTTTCTTTTAATCATTTTTTCCCTTTCATTCTAAAATAGAAAGTGATAATAAGAGTCAGAAAAAGGAAACAACAAAAGTTGAAGCCTTACTTATCAGAAAGTATGAATCAAGAAAAGAGGACAGGAAACAAAAAAGAGAATGGACAAGTTTCTTTGTAGCACTTATGATGGAGATATTACAAAAAAAAAAAAAAAAAAATCCAAAACCCTGAGTATATAGAATGACAGCATTGATTAATTTTATTTTTAGGAACACAGGAAAATGCTACTTTTGATTAACATTCTCATTCTTATATTATTTCCAAATATTTCAGACACATTTCTCATCTTATTAGGAACATTAAAGTAGGTGCTGTATAAAACACATTGGTTCAAGAGTTTCAATTAATCATTGACCAGTGTTTCCTGTGGATTCTTTGAACATGAGGAAGGGCATCGGAAACTGGCCTCTGTCAAATATGTGCTGGAAACAACACATTCACAGGTCATGCAGGTGCAACCAGTAAAGAAAAAACAAGAAAAAACATACAGAGAAAGAATGGAGTTTGATTATTAATACTATGAATCCCCCAACCCCTTGATTGGACTTTGTGCAGAGGTTGAGTGGAAGGGAAGGGACCCTTCCCATCTCTCAGCACAGAATAGATAATGTTACAGGGAGATAATGTCCCTGGGCTGAGCAATACTTGCAGGCCTTGCCATTATTGTGATTTCCCTCTCCATGTCACAATGGTGCCTGTTGTTTTTTCCTGGATTCCTCTATAGACAGAAACATATCTGAAGCTATTTTATGGAGGAGACTGAGGGCTTTTGTGAATGAAAGTGTATCTTTTGACATATGCTTTTTAAAAAAAAAAAAAAAAAACACTATGGCAGAAAGAAAGCAGAGAAAAGTAACAAACATGGCTAGTCCCTGCTGCAAACCACGGTTGCTGTAGTAATTTAGGCAGAGTTCAAGGAAAGGGTACATGCATGAGACCTAATATCTCTAAGAGAATCTCTGTATCAAACAGTGGAAGCATGACGATCACTGACTCTTACTGATCTGCTAAAATATAACACAAAAAGGGTCAACATGAAACAGAGCCAGAACTAAAAAGATAACTAAGGCTATGAACGGTCACTTTATTGCGCGGTAAGGCTCCTTACCACGCAATAAACCCAATAGCGTACACACCATCAATTTCTCTGTTGTGCTGCAACACCCTCTTGCCGCGCAACAGTTAAACCACTCAAAACGAGAGTGGTAGCATTATCGCGGAACAGCTGTTCCACGGTAATGATCATGTGTACTCATTTTGCGCAATAGACAGCCTCTGGAAATGTCCCAGAGTGGCAATCGAGGCCACTCTGGGACATTGGAGCTGCCAAATATGTCAATTTCACTGCTCTAGCTGAGAGCTATTTTTGAGAGCTGCCCAGTTTGGCAGCTCCCCTGGACTGAGCTAGGGGGCTGGCCTGAACCGGCTGCCCACGCCGGTTCGAGCCAGCCCCCCAGCTCAGCTCCCGGGCTTCGGGTGCCGGCAGGCACTCCGGCGCTTAAGCGCCGCAGCGCCTGCTGA
>ML686006.1:2244479-2256987 GCA_007922175.1 Pelusios castaneus | reverse complement strand
CTGGCAACGCAGCCCCCGCTGCCACCGGAAACCCTGCAGCTGGGCTAGGAGGCTGGCTGTGGGCAGTGCATGGTGGGACAGGTGCCCACCATGCACTGCTCTTCTTTCGCAAAGGAGCATTCACACGGTGAATGCTCCTTTGCGAAAGAAACAGCACGTGTGTACACGAGAAAGTGCTCTATTTATAGTGCTTTCCTTGTCCCACAATAACTTATTGCGGGACAAGTTTCTCATGTGTACATAGCCTAAGTTTGAGTTCCACTGGAATTGCTCTGTGGAAGAAGAAACATGACAATATTTTCAAGTGCACCTACTAAGCCAGTTTCCTATTTCCTCATTTTTTTTTTTCATATTTAATTTGCATGCTGTAATCAATGAATCACTTTTCCTTAGTTACACTAAAACTTTGAGTCTTCTCCTTTCTCCATATCAGTGCTATGATAGTTCATAAACCTTTCTATCAACTAAAATTTTCATATTATGTTATTATAGATCTTTACATTATTCAAATTTCATATAATTATGTAAATCATGTGACATAATGAAAATTTACTCCAGTGAATTCTTTCCAGAATTCTTTCTGGCTGAAAGGTTTTGCCCATGTGCTCAAGGACTAACTGGTTGTCATATCTGGGATGGAATTTTCCCTCAGATCAGATTACCAGAGACTATGAGAGGTTTTTTCTTGGTCTGCTGCATAGGGCACAGGCCGTTGCTGTTATGAACTAAGGTAAATGGTAGATTCTTTGTCACTGGAAGTCCTGAAATCATGATTTGAAGATTTCAGAAATTCAACCACAGGTTAGGGATCTAGAAGTGGGTGAGTGAGGTTCTGTGGCCTGTGATGTTCAGGAAGCCAGATTAGGTGATCACAATGGTCCCTTCCAGCTTTAAAATTTATGAATCTAAATTCCTCTTTTGCAATTTGGTATTATTAGTTAAAATCACAATGAATGATTGCTCTCAACACCCAGGGAAAAATATAATTAAGTTAATTAGAAAATAAGATTAAAAAGATAAATCATTAAGTATAATTCAGCTAAAGCAAAACACAAGAGGTGTTCAGAGGAAGACATTAAGAGAAAAACTAGATTTCTAATATTATGATCAAAAGAAAAAACAAGTAGCAGCCAACAGCATCAATTTGACTGCCAACAACATGAATGATAGAGGCATTAACAATCACTGAATAAGCTTGATTGACTGTAAACAAGATTGATTGTAAGAGATCCTGTACGTCCATAAGCATGACGACTTAGTGACCAAAAGGTGACTTTCTAATTGTCAACCTACCCTCTTTCATTATGCTCCAGTGGCCATACATGACAAGCCAACAGGTTAATGAAATGGGCAAGGTGGAAAGAAAGCATTCAAATGGCAAAACAGAAAAAAATGGCTATTTAACTGCGCTGTTTTGTGTTTAATTTGATTTTGAATATCATGGAATAAGGAGAAGCCCAACTATCAAATACATTTTAATTTAAATAAATATGCTTTACACATTTAAATAATGCAATTACTAAATTGATAGATAAATTGATTAAAAATTGATAAATAAAATTTAAATAATTTTAATATCAATATTAATATTTTTAAAAATAAAATAAAAATGATAAATAAATAAGATTGATAACTAGCAGATAAAGATAGAAATTAGGAAGCAGTTTAAGTTGAAAGGAAGGTTGCATTATATTTCCTCTTAGGTAACATAGAGCTCTTATGAGACAAAGGAAGCGTGCAAAAATCTAAGCACAAGACCTGTGGCATAGAGCAAATAGGCTATGTCTACACTAGACTTTATTAAGTTGACTTAACTTTTCTAATGTAGACATAGGCCCTTTTCAACCTTATTAAGTCAACATAACACTTTATAACTTAATAATAATCCCCGTCCACACTGGCTTAAGTCGACTTAAGGAGTCAATGTAAGCCTTAAATCGACCTAAAACTAGGTATTATTAAGTCAACTTATGTTTTCCTTAAGTCGACTTAAGGAACAGCTTAAGTCGACTTAATACAAGCCCAGTGTGGACAGGGAGTAAGTTAGGTTGACTTAAACCTCCTTAAGTAGACCTAACTTGTAAGAGTAGACTCACCCATAGAGAAGATGTTATGCCACTTTTCCTTCCTATTGATCCTTAGGGAAGCTAAAGGCCAATTCAGCCTATGTGCAATATAAGGCTGATGATAGCCCCCAAAAGCCTTTTATGCTGACCCCACATTACCAGAGTACAAGGGGCTGTCCCCTGACCTCATGAAATTCTACTGTGATGGAGCCAGAAGTGGGTGGCACAGAAACATTTCTACTAACTTTACACAACATGAGCATTCCCCTTTGGAAAAAATCTCCAGCTGGCTGTTTAAATCAACTTTCCATCCCATTTGTGCTGCCAAAGTAGTGCAAAGAAAACAGCATAGGCCTTTCAATCTGGTCCTAAACCTCCTTTCAAAAATTTAAATTATAAGCTGAGTGATGAAGCCAAACCCTTCACAGATAATTTCTACTGACAACCTACAAAGGAAGTGTTCCCTACAGACTGGCTACAGCTTCAAACTTCTCTATTTGCAGTATACAGAGCAAGCCCTATATCTATAACCCCTACTTTTGATGATCCCACCCAACCAGCCTACACTGATGAGGATGGGATGGCTCTAATTATTACAAAGAGCTGCCTAATATAGCAAAAGAGAAACACTTAGGCTGGCTAACTGCTCCCAGAGGGTATGTCTACACTTGCAAGTTAGGTTGACTTAAAGAGGCTTAAGTCAACCTAAACAAAGCTGAGTCCACACTGGGCTTTTATTAAGTCGACTTAAGCCCTTCCTTAAATCGACTTAATAAGAGCTTAAATCGACTTAATACCACCTCCTCTGAGGTCAACTTACACCTTAAGTCGACTTCTTAAATTGACTTAAAGCCAGTGTGGATGGGGATTAGTGCTAAATTGACTTAAGTCAATTTAAAGTATTGCCACTCTGTTAGGTCGACTTAACAAGGTCAACTTTAGGTCGATTTTAAGTCGACTTAAAGTCGACCTTGGTAAGTCGACTTAACAAAGTCAACTTAACTTTGCCAGTGTAGACATAGCCTTAAGGATTAATACACAGTCATTGAAAAAAAAGGAATAAAATTATTCTCTCATTGTACTTTTATGAAGCCATTCTGCAACAGAGATTTGAAACTTTGGTCTCAGACATAATAGATGGGGTACTTCCCCTTTGAAGGGTGGCTGATACAGTTTCTTTCTTTTTGAAGTGTGAGAGATCGATGACGTACGGAAATGATATTTTTCTACCAAGAGAAAGAAATGTCATCACCCTTCATGGGTGAAATAATCAATGATGCCATTTGTTCCATATATTATGGAAGTGTTTAATTTTTCAGTGTATGCTTTTAGAGAAAGAAAAGTAGGATAGCATTGGCAAGGTTTATTAAACTCACACTCAGAATCCCATCCTATGATATAAGCAATATATGTACACTCTTTTCAGCATATCCACTATGTTGTTTCAATTAACAGGGTCATTTTGGGCCTGCACTTTAGGTTACAGACCTAGAAAGGAAATCTTAAAGCACTATTTTAAAATAAAATTCTTTTATTCAGCCTTATATCCTACAAAATTTTTTGAGTGTAACACATTTGCCGTTATTCTTATAGGACAATTAACGTTTTTGGGCTCATGCAGAACAATCGCCTCTGCTATAGAGCTTGATCTGAAGGGGAAAGGTGTCCAAGACAGCTGGCTGTATTTTAAAGAAACCCTGTTAAAGGCACAGGAAGATAACATTCCGATGTGCAGAAAGAACAGCAAATGTGGACGGTGACCAGCGTGGCTTAGCAGGGAACTCTGCGCGGAGCTGAAACATAAAAGGGAAGCTTACAAGAAGTGGAAGCTTGGACAGATGAGAAGGGAGGCATATAAAGATATTGCTCGGGACTGCAGGGATAAAATCAGAAAGGCCAAAGGACAATTGGAGTTGCAGCTAGCAAGAGATGTGAAGGATAACAGAAAGGGGTTCTATAAGAATATCAACAACAAGAAAAGGATCAGAGGTGGTGTAGGTCCCTTACTGAATGGGGCAGGCATCCTCGTGGAGGATGATGCAGAAAAGGCTGAAGTACTCAATGCTTTTTTTACTTCAGTCTTCACAGGGAGGGCCAGCTCCCAGGCTACTACACGGGGTAACGCGGAATGGAGAGAAGAGTGGCCCTCGGTGATGGAAAGTCAGGTTAGGGAACACTTAATGAAATTGGATGTGCACAAGTCCATGGGGCTGGATGAACTGCATCTGAGGGTGCTGAGGGAGTTGGGGGAAGTGATTGCAGAGCCGCTGGCCATTATCTTTGAGAGCTCGTGGTGAACGGGGGTAGTCCCGGAGGATTGGAAAAAGGCAAATATGGTACCTATCTTTAAGAAAGGGAAAAAGGAGTATCCGGGGAACTACAGACCGGTCAGCCTCACCTCAATCCCTGGGAAAATCATGGAGCTGGTCCTCAAGGAATCCATCCTGAAACACTTGGAGGAAAATAGAGTGATCAGGAACAGTCAACATGGATTCACCAAGGGCAAATCGTGCCTGACCAACCTGATTTCCTTCTATGATGAGATCACTGGATTTGTGGATGTGTGAAGAGCCATTGATGTGGTATACCTTGACTTTAGCAAGGCTTTTGATACAGTTTCCCACAGCATTCTCGTCAGCAAGTTAAAGAAGTATGGGTTGGACGAGTGGACCGTAAGGTGGATCGAAAACTGGTTAGATCAACGGGCTCAGCGGGTAGGAATCAATGGCTCGATGTCTGGTTGGCAACCGGTAACGAGTGGAGTGCCCCAGGGGTCGGTCCTGGGGCCGGTTCTATTCAACATCTTCATTAATGATCTTCATGATGGAATAGACTGCGTGCTTAGTAAGTTTGCAGATGACACCAAGTTGGGGGGAATGGTAAACACTCTGGAGGGCAGGGACAGGATCCAGGGAGACTTGGGTAAATTGGAACACTGGGCCGAAAGAAACCTCATGAGGTTCAACAAAGACAAGTGCAAAGTCCTGCACTTAGGACGGAAAAATCCCATGCACTGCTACAGGCTGGGGACCGATAGGCTAAGTAGCAGCGCTGTAGAAAAGGACCTGGGGGTTATGGTGGACAGGAAGATGAATATGAGCCAACAGTGTGCTCTTGTTGCCAAAAAGGCCAATAGCATATTAGGCTGCATCAGTAGGAGTATTGCCAGCAGATCGAGGGATGTGATAATTCCCCTCTATTCGACACTGGTCAGGCCGCCTCTGGAATACTGTGTCCAGTTTTGGGCTCCCCACTACAGAAAGGATGTGGCCAAATTAGAAAGAGTCCAGCGGAGGGCAACAAAAATGATTAGGGGGCTGGGGCACATGACTTATGAGGAGAGACTGAAGGAACTAGGCTTATTTAGTCTACAGAAGAGAAGACTGAGGGGCGATTTGATAGCAACCTTCAACTACTTGAAGGGTTGCTCCAAAGAGGAGGGAGCTAGGCTGTTCTCGAGGGTAACAGAGGACAGAACAAGGAGCAATGGTTTCAAATTACAGCTGGAGAGGTCAAGGTTGGATATTAGGAAAAAGTTTCTCACTAGGAGGGTGGTGAAGCATTGGAATGGGCTATCTAGGGAGGTGGTAGAATCTCCATCTTTGGAGATTTTTAAGGCTCGGTTAGACAAAACCCTGGCTGGTGTGATTTAGGGGGAGTGGTCCTGCTTTTTAGCAGGGGGTTGGACTAGATGACTTCGTGAGGTCCCTTCCAACCCTATTATTCTATGATTCTATGATGATTCTATGATTGTGTTCACTGCAAGAGTTAGTTCAAGTTACTCCACTCTAGCCTAACTGGATTGAGAGTGATCACATTGAAACAACACTTCAGCTACACAATTGTTTAGATTAGTCCCTGATGAATTGTACTTAAAATTGCAGAGTCCACTATTAGCGCCACCTTCAGCAGTGCTTAACTTTCAGACCATTCTTCGATGGTCTAGCTAGTGCCAGTTAATAGCACTATATAACTTGAACAAGCAACGTGTGTGGACAGGTATTGGCTTGGGTCAAAACTTGAGTTATACCTCAATTTTGAAATGCCATTAAGACAGAACCATAGGCCACCTCATTCTGTTTTCCCATCTTTCAACTCATTTATGTTATTTCTTAAGCAAGATGACCACCATCCATTTAATCAAATCTTTCATTATGCTCAAAAGCTGCAGACACTTTACTACTTGTTTTTCTACACGCTTTTTTTTCTGAACTCTGTTGTACTGATATTCATCTTAAAAGCCTAAAAAGTTAAAGGTGTTTATAAGCTCTTTCACTACTCATTAAATAGTAAAAGGCAGGTCTGGAGTTATTTTTAAAAAGAGCCCTTGTTTCACTCAGTTACTTGGCAATAACCCCAAAGCATTCATTCGAACTGAAAGCTTACTGATTAATAACAAACAAGAATAAGAAATTAAAACAAGCATTTATATTGAAACTGTCGTTGAGTTGCTATGTAAAACAAGCTTCATTGGACCTTATTAAAGTCTTCTCCTTTTTCAGTCAAAATAGCCTCCTTTTGTTTTTAGAAGAACATTTCTTTGATAAAAAGGAAACGGTAAATTTTACTCTTACTCCTGATGTGAATGGCATCCACTTATCCTGTTCTTAACAAACAGACACAAGGTGAAAGGGAGACAGGACAAAAAAAATAAAATAAAATAATTGTGAAATACAGCTTTTGTTGATGTTTTTGGAGCACTGGACCTCTGGTTAGTTATGAATAGATGCTTTGGCTGGCAAATCCACCATGACAGTTACTTCTTGGAACCTGATTAGTTACTATCTGGTCAGGTCTGTCAACTTGTTGGATCATTTCTCCTTAAAATAGGCAGATTTAGGTGAATGCAGTATAGCTGACTTCAGGATTCTATGAAAATCCAATAGAGGGAAATAGGACAAGAAGAAAGAAACACAGGGACAGAAAATAATATAACCAAGAAAGGGAATACAATACAGGATTTTATGTGCCTTACTGGTGGTCTGATGACAGGATGTAATGATAATATGATGGCTTTCAGCACTCATAGATGAAAACACTGTTCCTTGAAAAAGCATAAGTCCAGCCACCCTCCCTTTCAGAAAGAAAATCTTTTAGATGAGTCAAGATGAGCTGCAGTGCTGACAGTGTGGGGCCTCAGGTGAAGGAAGATGATTTTTCTACCCAAATTCTCTATTTAAGAACTCTAAAAAGGAGTAAAACTGGGTTACATATTTTCTCTTTACTATTTTGTCCACCAATTAAATTCAATTCTGTAAGACAAAAGTTGACACAGGTAACTTTGTTCCCACATTTTCTTGTTTACCAAGTATGACCTTCCCACAGTCCTTGACTCATATCAGTGAGGCATTTTGTTTGGACTAATAGTTTCTCAATCTGGTTTTCTTTCACCTACTACAACATTCACCTATATTAAAAAAAAATGTTACAAGAACCATGAAAATAGGTTATCTTATGAACTTCCACATACTTTTAAAAATTGAGCATAGCGTAACTTTGTGGGGCCAATAATCAAAACAACAATAATAAACTCATTTCTAAATTGAATCAATCTTTCATCCATGGAGTGAATATGACTTTTGGCTAATAAGATTTCAAAGCTTCTTGGTTTTGGCTATGCTATATTTAGCCCATTTATCTTTAAAGAGCTTTATGTTTGACAAAGTCGCATGCTGTACCTGGCTTTTAAAATACATTTGTCATCATAGATGAGCCCAAATAATCACATCAAATCCCATCATCCCTGAAATTTACAAAACTTCAGATTCAATTTTAAATTTCAAAGCTCAGGCCTATGTTACATCTTTTTATGTGTATAGTTGGGATTAACAGAGATAAAAAAGGAATCCAGAGATGACGACTTGATAAGTCCTGATGTGTGGCGATGGGCACTGGTATTCTGGTTGTAGAGTGTCCCAAAAAAACTTTGTGTTGTGTATCTGGCAGATATATTGCTTTCCACTGTTTTTTCCACACCCATAAACTCCAACATAGTTTCTCTATTTCAGCAGTTGAAATGGTGCAGTGGTTGTTTGTTCAAGGATGCACCTAAAGTAACCAGGAAGTTTCCCTCATTGAATGTGGCATTCAGAGGAAACAACTATTAGAATTATATATAATCAGATAGAAAAGCCATTTCAGTAGGTATTTTTTTTAAAAAAAAATAACAAAAGGAGGATGTGTAGACTTCTTTCCATTACCAGGAAATAGTGGCATCGTGGCTGATACTCCTTATGTAGTTGAAAAGAGGACCCATAATGTAAATTATTGTCTTGGCTAAAGTTGCTCTAGGAAGGAAAGTGGACCTGGGCCATTTAAACACGGGCCTTTCTTCCTTGCTTTGTGTCACTAGTGGGTGTAATAGAAAATACCTATTTCAAGCTGATCTATAACCAGTCATTTGGTTAGCATGCCCTTGGAAAGTATACTGTTTTGTATGCACTTACAGCAGTCAGTTTTCCATTTCTGACAGCTTTATATGCACTTTAATAAATCAAAAGCATATATTTTGCACAAAACATTTCTCCAGAGCTACTTTCTGTGATACTCTGGGCTTTCTGGGACAGCATCCAAAATCTCTCTCTCTCTCTTAGCAAAGTCTGGGTCTAGAAATGACTGAGTTAGAGAATGAGTGGAGTTAAATGAAGAGGGGAAGAGACTGCTCTCAGATCCAATATTTCTAATGTCATATACATAATAATCTGTCAAATGTCTTCAGCCAATAGATTGGTTAAAATCAACGTATTATATTCTGGGTAAACCTGACTCACCTTCAAAACAATGTAGAACATCACCTATTTAAAATTAAAACACTAGCTAGCAGAAAATATATCCCCTTAATATTGCTCACAGAAGGAAGTCTTATAATTAAGATGCGACTAAGATAAAAGAAATAGCAAACCTAGAATGAATAATCTAAATCTGACAGTCCCACGAGCATTTTGAGGAAGGTGGGCAGCAGCAAACCTATTATTCACAAAATATAAATAGGTAAAACAAAAACTAAAAAACAGCCAGACCCAAACTAAAATGACAACACAAAATTAATATGCTTCTCAGGGGAATCTGATGTAGTCTGATCACAACATATTAAATACTTAATGATGCCTCACAAAACTCTGCAGATTTTATTATCTCTGACAAGTGCAATAATATCCATCAGTATATATTTATATCTTTGTGTTATTCAATACTTCACTTATATAGCAGAATCAATTAACATATATACATCTATTCTCTGCGTCTTACCATAACTACCCTTTTGGATGACAAATAAATACATGTATACACACACACACACAAATAAACTATGCTGGCTTTTTTTTTTTTTTTTTTTTAAATACAGTGATGTGTGGGTCTTGGCACAGAATGAGTCCTTAGGACATTCTACAAGACTACCTTGCTTTCTAACTGTTCCTCCAGTGCAGAAATATGGTTTTAAGTATTCCCGCCACCCCAACACTACCTTATTTTAATGTAATTACGGTGTTTGACTGGTGCACAGAGACATGTCTTGTAGCCTTAACCACATTGCTTTATATACAAAAGTCTCTGTAAGTGTTAAAGCTTGTCTCTTTCACCAACAGAAGTTGGTTCAATAAAAGATATAGAATCAAAAGCCAGGTCTACACTCATGGTGGCAAATCGCTGCCATCAGTTTGATATATCTGGATTGACTGAGCGGTCAGTGAAGACCCGCTCAATCAATCTAAAAGTTGACACGTTAAGACCACCCCCCCAAGAAAAGTAACTCTAAGTTGACAGGATAGCATTTCCCATTGACTGAGTGCAGTGGAGATGCTGTGGTAAGTAGGCATTAGGAAATAAAAGGGAGATACACAAGTTATTTTACATACCTTGTGGATCTTTCTTCGATTTCTACTAAATTCCATGGCTAGTGTAGACCTAACCACAGAAACATAGGACTGGAAGGGACCTCAAGAGTTCTTCTAGCCCAGTCCCCTGTATCCCTGGTAAGGCAAAGCGTTATGTAGATCATCGTTGGCAGGTATCTGTCTAACCTACTCTTAAAAATCTCCAATTAAGGAGATTCCACACCTCCCTGGCAATTCATTCCATTTATTTCAACCACCCTGATATTTAGGAAGCTTTTCCCCCCCCAATGTCCAATTTAAACTGCCTATTTTCTCCTGTCCTATCTTCAGATGTTAAGGAGTACAATTTTTCTTTCTCCTTCTTGTAACAATCTTTTGCATACCTTAAAATTATGTCCGCCTCAATCTTCTCTTCTCCAGACTAAAGAAACCCAGTTTTTTCAATCTTCCCTCATAGGTCATGTTTCCTAGACCTTTAATCTTTTTGTTGTTGTTGCTCTTCTCTGGACTTGCTCCAATTTCTCTCTATCTTTCCTGAAATGTGGCAGGCAGAACTGGACACAAATATTTTAGTACAGGCCTAATTAGTGCAGAGAAGAAGAGAAGAATTACTTCTCAGATCTTCCTTACAACTTATCTGCTAAAGCATCCCAGAATGTTTGCTTTCTTTGCAACAGTGTTACACTGCCAACTCATATTTAACCCCAAATCCCTTTCCTCAGTTCTCCTTCCTAGGCACTCATTTCCCATTTTGTATGTATGCAACGGATTGTTCCATTCTAAGTGGAGTACTTTGCATTTATTTTTATTGTATTTTAGCCTATTTCCTTCAATCTATTTCTCCAGTATGTCCAGATCATTTTGAATTTTAATCCTAACATTCCAAGCACCTGCAGCCCCTCCCAGCTTGATATCATTTGCATACTGTGTAAATGTACTCTCTATATCATATAACTAATTTATGAAGATATAAACAGAACAGACATAGAACTGATCCCTAAGATATCCTACTCTATATGCCCTTCTAGCTTGACTATGAAATACTGATAACTACTCTCTGGAAACAGTTTTCCTATCAGTTTTGCACCCACCTTATAGAAGCTCCATCTAGATTGTATTTTCCTAGTTTATTTGAGAAGCTTGAGAAGGTCATGAAAAAAAGAAGTATTAAAAAACCTAACTAAAATAATACTAAAGTCAATATACAACATCTACCACTTCCCCCCATCCCCAAGGTTTGTTATCCTGACAAAGAAAGCTATCAGGTAGATTTGACATGATTTGTTCTTGACAAATCAATGCTGAAAGTTATTCATTATCTTGGAGATGGTTGCACATAGATTGCTTAATTATTTGCTCCATTATCTTTCTGGGTATTAAAGTTAAATTGGCATGTCTGTAATTCCCTAGGTTACCTGGATTGAGGTCCCAGGTGCCATTTCTTTACAAATAAAAATAATAAGCATGAGTTAGAGAGATATTATTACAGCCATCTCTGTGAGGACAGTGTCAGCAATAGTTTGAAGACAGGGACAGAACAACAATAGCAGAAGAAGGGAGATAATTAGAGATGTGCATTCACAGGAATATTTTAAATATGGTTTTATGGCTTTTCCACAGGTGTTCTTGTGGCTGCCGGATCACTTGAGCATTGTGATTTATGATTTATCATCTCACTTCACCCCTTTGATGGAATTACAAGTCCATAGTTAATGACTGACTGTTCCTTAGTGTGTATAATTTCCTGATTGTAATAAAAACTATTTTGTTTTGCTCTTAGCTGATATTAGAAACAGTCTTTTGCTTAATTAATTTGCAGTTTACACACAAAAGCAGAAAGGAGGGTTTTGATTACCTAGGATGGCTTTAAATAGATCTGTGCAACTAAATAAAGGAAAAAGAAGAAAAAAGTGATACCATGAGAATTCAAAGCATGGGCATATCAGTTTTTATAAAAAATTCTTCCATACCAAAAGCCCTTAAGTGCAGGGAAAAGCTACTAGAATGATCAAGGGAATGGAAGCCCTATCTTATGAGAGGAGATTGGAAGAGCTTACATTGGTCAATCTAGCAAAAGAAGGTTGAGAGAGGATGTGATTGCTTTCTATAAATACATTGGGCCAAATAGCAGGGAGGGTGAAGAACTATTTAAGCTAAACCACAGTGTTGAAATGTGAAAAAATGGATATAAACTGTCCATAAATATATTCAGTCAAGAACTTAGAACAAAGTTTCTAACCCTCAGGCCTTGTACACACTACAAAGTTATCGCGCGGTAAGGCTCCTTACCGCGCGATAACAATCAAAGTGTCCACACACTAAAGCTTCTTGTTGCGCGGCAACAGCTCTCTTGTCGCGCAACATGTGAACCACCTAAACGAGGGTGGTAAGGCTTACCACGGAACAGTCGTTCTGTGGTACAGCCTGTGTGGACGCTTTTTGCGCTGTTGACAGCCTCCGGAAATGTCCCAGACTGCCAAACCGGGCCACTCTGGGACATT
Organism: Pelusios castaneus; assembly: GCA_007922175.1. NCBI lineage: Eukaryota > Metazoa > Chordata > Testudines > Pelomedusidae > Pelusios > Pelusios castaneus. Next base: position 2,244,585 of record ML686006.1, on the reverse strand, counting down.
CGAGCTGTCAAATATGTCAATTTCACTGCTCTAGCAGAGCAGTTAAATTGAGTATTATGGGAGCTGCCCGGTTTGGCAGCTCCCCTGGACTGAGTTAGGGGGCTGG
>ML686006.1:2203409-2244079 GCA_007922175.1 Pelusios castaneus | reverse complement strand
ATGTAGAAGAGCAGAGGATATAAACCCACTCAATTCTTCTAGAAGCCCTGCCCCAGAAGGCTGGAGCAGGTTCCCTGAATATTAGGGCTAAAGCAGGCCCTAATCATCCCAGAGGGAACACCTGGAACCTGGCCCAGCTGGATATATAAGGACTGGGACAGGAAATCAAGGGGAAGGTGGGGGGGAGACCCCCAGGTGAAGAAAAGGGAGATTAAGGGGGAACAGATCCCTGAAGTAGTAGAGGAAACCCCTAGATAGGAGACGGAGGAACAGGAAGCTTGTCCCATGAACCCAGAGGGTAAGAAATGGGGTAAAGTAAGGAGAAAGGAGTTAGAGCAGGAAGCCCAGCTACTCCAGCACCTGAAAAACCATGTGAGGAATGTTGGACCTGTGGGCAGACAGGGCACCAATGGCGGCAGTGCCCTAGCCAGGCCAGTCAATACTCCACAGATATAGAGCTCAGCAAGGTGGGGGTGAAGGATCCTGGTGTGGTGCCAAAAGCATGAGAGGATCTAGCCATCCAGGGGGTTGGGGCCTGGCCAAATGCTAAGGATCAGTCCCCAGAGGAAAAGAGTCCAAACCAGTGATAAAATTCTGGATCTGTGGGCTAAAGGGGCATACCACAACTGAATGCCTATATGGTGGGTGGACTGATATGGACAGGTGAGACCATAAGCACCCACAGGGGGACCAGGATGAGTGGCCTATGAATGTCCAGTACACCTGGCCCAAATGAGGAAGGGGTTGGGTGAATCAAGTGGTTCAGTGAAAAGGGAGTTGAATGTAGAAAGACAGAGGAGATAAACCCACTCAGTCCTTTTACAAGCCCTGCCCCAGAAGCAGGTGCCCTGGATAATTAGGGCTGAAGCAGGCCCTAATCATCCCAGAGGAAACACCTGGAATCTGGCCCAGCTGGATATATAAGGACTGGGACAGGAAACCAAGGGGGAGATTTGGCCTTAGGTGCTTGCAATCTGCCCAAGGTAGTCAAGGGAAAAGAGCTAAATCCTAAGCCTTCCAGACCTTGAACAAGCCCTGAAGCTGGAAGGGTTACTGTTAGACAAAATTGAGAAGCTGCTGGGAAGAGGGGACTGTCTGTAACCTCTGTAAATAAAGAGCATGGGGGAGAACAACCCAGGAGAGGTGAATCCTTTGTTGGGTCATGGACATGGAGGGAGCAGGACCAGTAGGTGAAAAAGGGTCAACACTGAGTGGTCTGTTACAGTGGGGTAAAATAACTTAATTAGCTTTAAGAGCATTCTGGCCAAACTGATGAGTGCAATTTTTGAAGGGTTGCTTGTGATGGTAGGGGGTAAGGGTCAGCGGCCCTGCAACTCATTTCTGCTTTATGTCTTATGTTCCTAAAAGCTCATGCTTCAGAGTTGCAATCTTCTACATAAAGAGGTTAAGAAGGGAATTTTTTTTCCCTCCCAAACTATTCTGGGATTAAAAACAATCTGCTTCTAAAGCAGTGGTTTTCAACCCTGAGAATCAATGAACTATGTTTAAGGGGTCCATGAAAGATTGTTAACATAAAACTGATTTTCAACAGACATTTGAGGGTCTGCAGACTGTGTCTAAGATTTCCAAATGGGTCCACATATTTTTAGGTGTCTCCCAATAAGAAAAGTTTGGAAATCACGGTTCTACAGCATCAGAGATGTCCATAGCTGTAGATGGGATATTGGATGAAGAGATCCAGTGGTCTGAGGTGGCACTGTGCATTCTCTTTCTCAGGTACGTGGCTGGCTGGTTCTTGCTCACATGCTCAGCATCCAATTGATTATCATATGTTGGGTTTGAAAAGAATTTTCTACCGGATCTGATTAGCAGCAACTTTGGATTTTTCCCACCCTTTTTTCTTCACTGTGTTTGTCACTTGCCAGGATTATCTGGAAATATCTCACTTAATCATTTCTATGTCATTGAACAGGCCCTGAGTACGGGTGCACTTCAGTCCCTCCTGTTCTTTGCCTGTAGCACATATTAATCTGTATTGGACTGTAATACTGCTGTCCAATTTCAGTTGCCAGGCATGATGTGTGGGTGGTGGTTGGCAACAATGTACATGAGGTTAGCCTGAATGATCTGGTAGTCCCTTCTTAACTTAAAAGCAATGACTCAATTCAGGGAGTGAGAAAATCGGCCAGTTAGGGGTATGTGTGTGTGTTTCTTTGTTTGTTTTGGTTTGTTTTTTAACCCTATCTATAAAGTACACTAAGTCATGGAAACAAATGAAAAAAACATCAAGGGATACAGTCTGAAAGTTCTGTCAGGAGATGTTGTCAGTAATCCATTCCAGAGGGTTAACTGTGTTAGTCTAGTTCAGCAAAACAAACAAGGAGAACTATCACACTTTAAAAGTGTGGTAAATTTATTTATCCCATGAGATTCTTGGTAGAATCCTACTTTGTCAGATGCTTGAATAGAAAACTTACTGTATGGAAGGGAATAAATAAATGCAGTGAAGGGTAAATCACAAAATCTATTCAGATTATTTCAGCAAATCAAGCAAGTTGTTTTGATTCAAATTACGTGGAACACAAATAAAATGGGAAGATTGAAGGGGTGGGGGATGAATCACCATTTGTAATGAGGAAACCAGCCCATATCTTTATTTAAACCCAAGCTAATGGTACACTGGTTCAACACAGCCTCAGGCCACCTTGAGCATTGCACTTTACAGAAAAACTCTGCTTACATTTTAATTTCATTATAATGAGGCAGATGGAAGGATGTAACTGGAAGGATGTAACATTATCCTTATGTCCAGGGGGATTTCCTGCTATTGGAAAGTCAGAAACAAACAAACAAAAAAACCCCCAAGATTAAACACCACACACAGATCAAAAGGATCAACTTTCAATCATCATTTGTTATCTCTAAGGATGCAATGCCCAGAAAAATTGCATTTGAGGAGTATTTCTTTAGGTAATTTTTTCCAAGCATTACCAATATTATTGGACTGACCCACAAAAGTCTTTCATTTGAGTCATTACTGGGTGTCATCCTTGATGCAAAAACTTCAATCCAAACCCCATTTGCAAAAAAGTTTGCAGAAAGAATATCAGTTTCAAAAGGTTTTCTGTAAGCAAAAATACCTAAACCACAGTATTGCCATGAAACACTTCCTTTTGCAACCAGCATCCTATTCTGCAGCATACATTCTGCAATAAAAACCATTTTAAAATATGCAAAACCAGTATAAGTTTATAGCGCCTAGACACAAAAGAGATATCTACTCTAAGCATTCAACCCAAGCACTAATCTGATGTATTTTCATCCAGAAATAATAGGTAAACCCACATGGGGTGTATAGCATGAACTTGCAAATTAAGCACATGTTTTTTCATGTAATAAACTTTATTTACACTAATGTTTGGTTTCTTTTTTCATCTGTGTTTAATACTGGTGGACTACATACAGTTCCTGAGAGTAATAATCACTAAGATGATATGAAAAATGAGGGGAATAATTTGTATGCTGTTTTTCCCTGCATTCTGTTGGGTAAACTCATTGAAATTTGTAGCATCTGCAAAGTGTTTTTCTAGCACTTTTGAGCAGGATTCTGTACAGGGAGTTCCTACAAAAATGTAATATTAAATGTATTTATTTTCACATACTGCTAGTATAATTGCCTGTTTTAAGTCTGTGAAAGATACCCACAAAGAAAGAGCTAAGAAGCATTGTTTAGACTGGACAGCTCAAATGAGAGCCATTGTAGATTTTAAAAAGGATACATATAAACCCATATGGGTGAGCTATTCAGTACATTTGACAAAAGGCAGAAATCCTAGCTAGATCTGTACACCTAGCTCCATAAAATAAAACACCATAAAGTGGGCTGACTGTTTCACTTTTCTTGATAAACCTGTTTTATTTCCCAGTTATTTGCTTCCCTCATCCAACAAACCCTGGACCTGTGCCCTTCATTTCAAGTTATTTGGTGCCAGATAGCAGAGAAGGACAGAGAGAGACTTCTGTGATTATCATATCAGAGCAAAATTCATGCTGTCCTGAATCCTCAACCTCATATATCCAACTTTGCAATTTATATTGTTTTTGTGAAAATCATTCTTTATAAACTATCTTCCACTCCAGAATGCTTTATAGCTGTGTCTCTATAGAAGTCAGTAAATCTGACATGAGTAGTGAAGCTGCAAGTGAGTTATACAATTCATTCCAAAGCTACATCACTAAAATCTTTGTTATGCCACAGGGTATTCTGTATAGAGGATAGCATATATTTTACATAAAAGCTATTTTGGAAATATTTTAGGGAGTTTTTAAATATGTTATTGGTATGATTCTTTAAAGCAAGGCTGTCTTAGAGCTGTGAGTCCAACTTTACAGTCCTTAGTGGAAGAGAAAACATATAAAATAAGAGATGGATTTTCTGTACATAATGCCATAATATTAATATCTCAGGATGCTGCATGAGTGGAAGAAACTCTTGTGCATTCTATTGGAAAGGAGAGACGTTCCTAGATTTCCAATATTACTTAGCTCCAGGGTGAAATCTTGTTCCCACAGAAGTCAAAGGTTAAAAAAACACACTATTTGTTTTTAATGGGGCAAGATTTCACCACCAGTCTATGTGGGTATGTGTGTAATTAAAGATGTTGGAGTGTGTAGTAATGTATTCTAAAATTAATCTAAAATATGGTATCCTTCCAAGGCAAGTTTATCTCCTCATCAAACAATATTTATGAAAGTATAGGATAACAAATATCTTCCTCTCTTGGAGATACTAACAGTAACAAAACAGTGAAATTCAGAGTAGTCATTGATTATATTATGCATTCTAAACAGGCAAAATGCTTTCATGTGTAATTTAAAACTTCTGAAAATGTATTTGTGAACTGTGGACTGTGGTCAGAAAGCATGATTAATTGAGCAACTAAAAATGCACATATTGAGCATTTTTCTTCATCCTTTGTTTTGTGTGTATGCACATTTTCCTTACAATGCTATGTTGTGGTACAATGAGTTTCTTGGCCACATTCCAATAGACATACAGATATTTATAAAAACAATTGTCTATTAACCTTTTTTTAAAAAAAAAAATGTTACTGCATTTATCTAGATAACAGGCACAAAATACAGCTCTGTATTCAGATTTAAAATGTCACCAAGTTGCATTATTCAGGTACTAGGTTTTGATTCGGTCTATTATAAAAGCTAAAATTATGATCTGGATGATCATATGATTTGGATACCTCCAGAGACCAGGAATGGTTTGGTATAGCTCCATCTCTACTATCACATCCATCTATGAATGGCCTTGTCTTCTCTTACTATTTTTGGAAAGGAAGCATCTAATATGATTATATTTCTAACAACAGGCAATTTATGTCCAAATCAGGTTTGGTTTTTGAAGAGTGTTAAGTATGTAAAAGTTATCTAAGGTGCAGCACCTCGATAATTTTCATCATAATTTGTCCCGTAAATTTGGTGTTGTGAACACTTGATTGTATAAACTTAGGTTTATTGAAATATGAATATAGCATATGACAACACAGAATGGTATAAAAGACAGATTTCATGACAGTTATTTTATAATCCTTACATAGAAGGAGAAATATAGTAAGAATGAAAATTCTATGAACTGGGAGATTCCTTTATTCAACATCTATTTAAGGTCTTTAATTTCAAATCATGGTAAGTTATTTCATATAAGCAAAAAACATTTTCTCTATCTTACACAACATATTTTAGAATCCTCTGAATAAGCACTGTTTTATTCTTGTGCCTGCCCCTACAAGTGAAGAGGCAGAACATAAAATGTTTTTGCCTCTGCAAGCAGACAATATTTGGGATCGAGATCTTAACAAGTATGACAGTCTTAAAATTATTTCCCATACATATTTGATGTTTGTTCAGGATTGAATAACTGGAGCTGGATAAGTGAAAGGAATCCAGCATAATTTTCATAAATTAGACTGAATTTGAAGTTTAAAAAGGTGAACTATCTTTTTTCCTTCCCAACAAACAGGTCATATATATAAATGAAGCAAACATGACAAGGAATCAATACTAAAGGTTACTTCTTCTCTTGGTGACCTTTTTCACCAAAGAATTGCCTTAGGCAGAGACATAAAACAAGCAAAGATGGAATTAATTATAGCATGCAGTGATATTGCAGCATTTTGCCTAAAGTCTGATATTTAGGACACTCACTCAGTGACCTCATAGACGGCCAATCTTGTAAGAACTCAGATCATTACAGCCTACCGTTGGTTCTAGAAGGTAGACAGTGGTTACATTGTAAGGAATAATATGAAGTTGCTAATTGAGACCTGATCATTAAAGTCAATGGATTGGGTCAGGTAAGCATCTCCATCTCACATCTTTTTGTCCATGGACTGAAATTTATTGGAATGTTGTTCATTATTTAGTATATTAGGGCCCCAAACTGGTTGAGGCAGTCCTGATATTCCTGAAAGAATGCCTCATAGCCAGAAGCAGTACAATCTTGTAGCGAGAGCACCCTTTCTACCAGATTGAGTTTCTCCCATGCAGACAGGCCCCAAATTGGTGTCACCTCGTGTGCCACTCCAGTGAAAGGAAGCCTGCACATGGTGTTCTTATGGTTAAAGCTAGCAAAGCAGCAACCCAGAATGTGTATATTTGTTCCTGAATAGCCAGTTACTTTTATATTGTTGGTCCCAATTTGGGTCTTATTTTCAGTCTCTCATAATCCCGTGCAGACAGAATATTAACCTGAGCTCCTGTGTCTAGTTTCAGTGGAATGTCAGAGGCAGTATCCAGTCCCTCTCATTAGTCTTTCTTGATCCCAAAACATCTGCAAAACACTCCTCAGTCCCATTGTCAGTAACTAAAGACACTTGACTTTTCTGCAGCAGTCTGCAAAATGATTACGTTTCTCACAGTTATGACAGAATTTCCCATAGGCAAGACACTGGTACCATGCTGTGATCCACACTTGCCACATGACCATCTGGATTCAGTCTTCCCTGAAGCAGGAGTTGGTTCTACATTGTGATTTGAGCCACTCTGGCTATATGCTGCTTTTCTTAGTGCATGGACAACCCCTTCTGGTGAATTCAGCTCTTTTACTTGTGTTTTTAACATTTCAGTGGCCCATTCAAAGATATCTCCCCAGCCCTGAGCAGTCTCTCTCTCTTAACACATTGTCTGTAATGCCATAAATGGGTGTCTTTGATAAGAAACTCTGTCAAGCCACCAAAGTTACAGCTTTTACTGAAAAACAAGCAAGGAGTCTTGTGGCACTCTTAAAGATTAACATATGTATTTATTGCATGAGCTTTTGTGGGGGAGATCACACTTTGTCAGATGCTTGAAAATGGAGAAGAGGGATCTCTCCCATGAAAGCTCATGCAATAAATACAAGTGTTAGTCTTTAAAAGTACCCCAGACTCCTTGTTTGTTTTTGCTGAACTAGATTAGCATGGCTAACCCTTTGGAACTTTTCAGCTTCTATTGAGTTTCCTTAATTCTGTGACATATTGCTTTATGGTATCATCCACTTTTTGCATGCACGTAAAAAAAATCTACGCCTCTCAAAAGTCCCATTCCTTTTTGCCATGCAGTATTCCTCAAATTTAGTCAATATTATATTTAAATTCATGCTTTCACTATCATGAAATTCAAATTTTTAATATCATTCAGTGCCTCCTCCCCAACAACATATAAAAATATAGATGATTTTTGGTTTTCATCTTTGTTCTGTGCCCCAAATGGCAGACAAATACAACAGAAATTGCTGCTTAAACTTTATCCAGTTCTCTGCAATATTGCCAGATGTTTGCAGAGAGGAAGGAGCTTGTAAAACATTCTTTCTTAGAGCTTTCACTTACTTGCTAAAGACTTTCTTTGTTTTTCTTTGCTTTCAGAGATCCCCTATGTTTGTTTGTTTTCAATGGCAAACACAGGAGTTTTCCTACAAATCCTTTTAGTTTCCAAATTCATTCACTACTTCTGATATCATGTAATGATCTTGAAGGTTCATCAAAGACCATACTATTGAATGACAACAGAGTCCTGTGGCACTTTTAAAGACTAACAGATTTATTTATCGCATGAGCTTTCGTGCCCCCTCCTCTATGTGCTGTTCCCCAGTGTTTGAATCCTAACACCTATTTTGATTTGCTGTTACAGCCTGACCTGATGCTATGTCATACACTCCCCTGCATTTAATTTCCTCCCATTCTGTAACTTTCCCATCTTCAAAGCATCTGACGAAGTGGGATTTTCTCCCACGAAAGCTCATGCGATAAATAAATCTGTTAGTCTTTAAAAGTGCCACAGGACTCTGTTGTCTTTCTACAATAGACTAACACGGCTACCCCTTTGGAATCATACTATTGAATGAGTAAGAAATAGAACTTCATAAATACAAACAGGAGTCAGTTCCAAGTGTGCAGCTGGGAGCAGTTATGTTAGATCACCCGTATGGCACAACTCGTAATTCACACAGCACTGTCCCATGCTGCGGAGTGTCTCTAAAAAATCACAATCTTCTACAAGCATATTTCTACACACTAATGCCTGTGATATATAAAATAACCAGTAAAAAGAAACTAGCTGTAGCTAAACTCAGGCCACACAAAGGAGATGTTGGTGAGGAGAGGGGAGCACTTTGAAGAATTTGCCTGTATCATACCACTCTTCCCTGAAGAAAACTTTTCTCAGCTTGTCAGTTGTCCCACCAAACTTGTTGGCAGATTCACAGCACGGGAAAGTGCTCTTCTTCTGCCTCTCAGAGTAATCAATAGGTATAAGAGAGAAGTGCCTGGGAGATATTCATCTGCTGGCTAATCATTTAGTCTCCCAGCTATTAAGGACACAATGGTTGTATTCTTTATGTCCTTAATGGCTCATCAGGATACTCCCTGGGACCATATCACTTGGCAGATTCTTTAACATTAAGGAGACAATGGTTGTTCACACCCTCCTGTCTAAGGCATTTGTCCAGAATGACACAAGTTAAAGTATGGATATAACATCAAATTCTTAACTTCTAATCGAAATAGAATTCCTAGACATAAACTATATAATCATTCCCAGCAAATTACTACCTTTCTATTGATACCAAACATGACATAGTTCCTATGGATTATAGCATTTATGAGATATCCATTGAAAATAATATCATAAACACTTCCCTAAATCCAGACAGTGTCACACCGTACCCACATGCCCTGCCCTTTTTGGGGGCATGCCAGGATCCCCCTGTGCCTCCCGTGGCAGGGAGGGCATTGGTGTAGCCCTGGGGTAGCCCTAAGTCGACTTTGGGTACGCCAGGGCTACACTGGCTTAATTCGACTTTAAAAAGTCAAATTAAGCCTTAGGTCGAGTAGAAAGATGGTTTAATAAAGTTGACAATTTTCATTAAGTCGACTTTATTTTGCTTAAGTCAACTTAAGCAAGCTGCTTAAGTCGACTTAAACAAAGTGTAGTGTAGACACAGGGCACATTAAGTCGACTTAAGCCAAGCTTAAGTCGACTTAATTTAGCAGAGTAGATGCAGCCTCAGTGAGTCCAATGCTTCTTTCTAATGGTAAGTCAGGGAACTGCTTCACCCCTTAGTGTTCTTCTAACCTCTAATGGTGGAAGTAATACAGCATCTCTAAGATCACCACTTCCTGCTGGCTCCCAGTCCTGACTCTGTTTCTCTTTCTCTTATGTCCTTGCCTCTTCACTGGGGCTCTTGCTCTTCCAGTGAATGGCCACTAGAGGTGGGCGTGTTGCACCTGGTCCCTCCCTCAACTTCAGGCCCCAGACCAGGGAACCTAAAAATAGCAGTTTTGTGCTGTAGCTTCTGTTAGCTTCCCTGAGTTACTTCCCCAAACCTCTTCACTTAATGTCCGTACCATGCTCAAACAAGGGTCCTTCCTGGCCTCCTTGCCAGGGAAGGCTCTTGACCCTCACCCACTAAGCATGCAAGTGCCTAAACCAAAAGACCAGTTCTAACTTTCTCTTCCACCAGGGTTTCTTCCCTTAGGCACCAAACCTCAGAAAGTTCCTTTGATCTCTTCAAGCAGGACTTTTCCCTCCCCGAGTCTTTGTACCTGCAGGGTTCTCTCCCATCAGTATTCTATTTCTTTTGCTAAACCCTCCTAGCTCTTGATGGCATTTTGCCTGCATAAACATGCCAGTAGCTCTCTTCACTCTCACAACTCTAGTGTGACTGGACAATAACACCCTTTCTCTGGAGGGGAATCTTTTAACAAGTCCTGGGCTGGGCCTTGATTAACTGCAGGTGTGTCTATTGACTTAGAGAAACCCCTACTTGGCTACCAGGGGGAAAGGAACTTTCTGAGCCTGGGGCTGATATACTGGAAACCATCTCCCGAAACCATCCAATCCAACCCTGTCACTGCACACACCTTACACTTTTAACCCTTAGCAGCCCAATCCATAGATTATTCTTCCTTACATGAACAATCTGCACAGGGGTTGATAACAAAAAAATATTTAGTGCATGGAAGTGATGATGGCCAAAATTCAAGCAACAGAGCAATTCTGGTTTTAGTACTTTGGGAGTGATTCCATGCTGTTTCAAAATTTGTTCCATCATTTGGAAGGTCTATAATTGATAAAACTACTGATGGGAAAAGAAACCTCTTTCTTATTGTATATATATGTGAAACAGTAAGAAACCAAATTAATATGCATGATTTATAGATTTTTTTTTTATGAAAATGTTTTACAATGCTATAAAAGGTGTCCCTTGGGTAATCTAGTACATTATATTTTTTGTTTTTGTATCAATACTTGAGTCACATAATCAGCCAACTAACAATTAAAAAACGATGAAACAAAGTTATGTTTCACATCCTGTTTATATAATTTACAAAAGATTCTAATATCAAATGTGTTTAATTGAAAGTAATAGTCTGAACAATAAGTGTGGAAAAGTCAAAAACTACTTTTAGTTTTCTATTTTTTTAAAAAATGTTATTACTATAATTTGTCCATTGGAGCAGGGTTTCTGCCAGATGAAACTGTAAATTGGTGATTTTAATTAAGATCTCCCAGCTGCTGCTTAAGATTTTGCATACATTATGGATTAACATGAGAAATGCGAAAAATGAGCAAGTTTCTAGTGGACTACTTAAGACATCAAAGATATTCAAACAAAATTGCTAATTCCTTTTTTTTGTTTGTTTTAACACCCATAGATTCCTTAGTACCTTTAGCTGCTTGATACTTGGGCAATTTATACACCATTGGTGACTTAAATATATATTCTACCTGGGAGAGTAGGTACTCATTTATAGATATGGATGTCTTTCTCTCTTTTTTTCCCTTTTACTTTTATTCTGTTTACAGCAGCACCATTTGCCATCCACACCACTAAGTAGCTTTGGAAAGTGACAGAATCAGGTCTATTTTGGTCCTTTGGAAGTTCACTTTCAAACAGGATATATACAGTGGACAAGTAAGAATCAAGGGACATATTTTACTCCCTTTATTTCAAGCCTTTTTTCCACTGTGCTTCAGGTATAACTAATAATCTTTAAAGCTAAAGGTTTTTGTTATTGTTGGTTATTGTTGTTCATTAGAGTTGCCATATTTTCAAGCAGATTTCACTAAACATCTGGAATTTACTATCGTGAATGATATCACTTTGAAAAGGAAAGGAAGAAATAAAGAAACTAGAGATACAGAGTAATAAACTATAGAACAAATTCCCTAACCTTGCAAATTCTGTGCTCTTAGCTGGTTGTGTTTGCACTAGAGGATTCAATCACATTCAGTATAACAAAGCAATGATTAGCTTAGGGTGGTGGAGGAAGGAGATGTTGGATCATTTCCTTTTATTTCAAATTTGTATAGGATTTAATAGATTGATAGAGTTAAGAAGTCAGAATACCCCATTAGATCATTTAGTCTAACATCCTGTATATCACAGGTCATTATGTTTCAAGGTGTAATATCCTGTAGTAAGCCCAATAATTTGTATGAGTAAAGCATAACTTGTATTGGCTAAAGCACACCTTCCAGAGAGTCATGTATTCGTGATCTGAAGACCATAAGAAATGGCAAACCCACCGCTTTTAGTTGCAGTATGTTCTAATAGTTGATTATATTTACTGTTAAAAATGTGTACCCATTTTCTAATTAGAATGTGTCTGGTTCAACTTCCAGTTATTGGTTCTTGTCATGCCTGTCTCCACTAAATTAAAAAGACCTTTAGTAGCTGGTATTTTCTCCCTGAGGAGATACTTATACACTATAATCAAGCCACCTCTCAAACTTCCTTTTGATAAACTGAAGAGATTGAGCTCTTTAAGTCTCACTGCAAGACATTTTCCCTAGTACGTGAATAATTTTTGTGGCTCTTCTCTGAACTCTCTTCAATTTTTCAGTTTCTTCTAAAAATATGGACATCAGAACTGTGCACAGCATTCTAGTATCAGTCTTGCTAATTCTGTACAGGGAAGTGAAATTATCTTCATACTCCTTCTATTCCTTGTTTATATGGTGTTTGGGAACAGTCAGCATGGATTCATGAAGGGCAAGTCATACCTGACCAACATGACTACCTTCTATGATGATATAACTGGATGTGATATACCTTGACTTTAGCAAAGTTTTTGATACCATCTCCAACAGTATTCTTGCCATCAAGTTAAAGATGCATGAATTGGATGAATGGACTATAGGGTGTTAGAAAGCTGGTTAGATCATTGAACTCAATGAATAAAGATCAATGACTCAATGTCCAGCTGGGAACTGGTATCAAGCGGAGTGCCACAGGCATCACTACTAGACCTGGTTTTGTTTGACATCTTCATTAATGAAAGGATGAATCAAAACTTCAGCAAGTTTGTAATGAAATTAAACTGAGGGAGTGATAGATAGGCCGGAGGGTAGTAATAGGTTACAGAGTGACCTACACAAATTGGGCCAAAAGAAATCTGATGAGATTCAAAAAGGACAAGTTCAGAGTCCTGTGCTTAGGACAGAAGAATCTCAACCTGCTATAGACTGGAGACTGGTTGACAAAGAAGCAGTTCTGCGGAAAAGGATCTGGAGATTATAGTGGACAAAAATCTGGATATGAGGGTGCCCTTGTTGCCAAGAAGGCTAACAGCATATTGGGTTGTATTGCCATCAGATCGAGGAAAATCATTATTCTCCTGTATTTGGTACTGGAGGGGCTGTATCTGGAGTATCATGTCCAGTTTTGGGCCCCACACTACAGAAAGAATGTGGACAAATTGGAGATGGCCCAATGAAGGGCAACAAAATTGATTAGGGGGCTGGGACACATGGATTATTAGGAGAGGCTGAGGGAATTGGGCTTATTTGGTCTGCAGAAGAAAAGAGCAAAGGGAAATTGGATAGCAGCTCTCAACTACCTGAAGGGGGTTTCCAAAGAAGATGAAGCTAGGCTGTCCTCCATGTTGACAGATGACAGAACAAGGAGCAATGGTCTCAAGATGCAACAGAAAGGTCTAGGTTGGATATTAGGAAAACCTTTTTCTCTAGGAAAGTGGTGAAACACTGAAATAGATTACCTAGGAAGTGATGGAACCTCCATCCTTAGAGGTTTTTAAGGCCCAGTTTGACAAAGTCCTGGTTGGGATGACTTAGTTGACATTGGTCCTGCCCTGGGGAAAATCCAGGACTATGTCTACACTTGCAAATTAAGTCGACTTAAGGAGGCTTAAGATGACTTAAAGAAAGCCACATCCAGACCTGGCTTTCATTAAGTCGACTTAAGCAGCTCCTTAAGTTGATTTAATAGCTACCGGTCGATTTGTTAAGTCGACCTAAGATGGTGTGGCCGCCCAGGGTCGGCTTATTCTATAAGTCGACCGAGGGCGCCCCAGGACCCTGCGGGTCCCAGCAGGAAGGGACCCGTGGCTCCTTTCTCCCCTGGACCCACGCGTGGGTCCTGGCAAAAAGGGAGCGCAGGGCTCCCTTCTGGCCAGGACCCCTCAGGTCTCCAGGGGTCCAGGCAAAAAGGGAGAGGTGCTCCCTGGACAGGGGATCCCTGGAGGTTCCTCTGTCAGCTGGAGCACCAGGCCGGCAGGTTCCGGTGCTCCAGCTGACAGGGGATCCCCAGAGGGTCCCCTGTCAGCTGGATCACCAGTCAGCTGAATCGCCAGAAATTGCCAGCCCCAGCACTCCAGCTGACAGGGGAACCACCGGGGATCCCCTGTCAGCTGGAATGCTGGCAGCCTCCTTCTTGCCCAGACCCACGGGGGGTCCGGGGAAAAGGGAGCAGTGTTCCTGGCAAGAAGGGAGCCCCAGTTCCGACCCGCAGCTCCCTTCTGCCGGGAAGCCGCGGGTCCTGGTGAGAAAGGAGCCATGACTCCCTTTTTGTAGGGACCCATGCAGGTCCCGGGAGACAGAAGACTAGCTCCCTTCTCAGCAGGACCCTCAGGGTTCCTGGCAAGAAGGAAACCTCTGCTCCCTTCTTGGAGGGACCCCATCTTCCTGGGGAAGGAACCCAGTTCCCTTCTCAGCGGTGAGCCACTTCCAATGAATGTCGCGTCTACACTTGAAAAGTTAAGTTGACTTAACAGAGTTGACTTCACTTTTCAAGTGTAGACATAGCCTAGATATATAGCTTTGCATTTGGCTGCACTGTAACTATGTCTTGTTTGAATGGGCCCAGTTAGTGATCCAGATATTCTGTAGGACTGCCCTGCCCTCACCATTACTTAGCTCTCTGCCAACAATTGCAACATCTGCACGTTTTATCAACAATGATTTCATATTTACCTCCTGTTCATCGATTAAACTGTTGAATAGTATTTGGGCTTAATAGCAATCATCGCAGAGTCCATTAGAAATACCATTATTCAAAGACAGCTGCCATCAGGGAACTATTTCAACTATTTCTTTTAATGTGTACTCTGCTGATATTATAACTTTGTTAATTCAGAAGCTTATGTATATTTTACCTATGCAGTCACCTTTATCATCAGAGAATGAGTGGCAGGTCCTACCGGGGTATCTCTTGGGACTTGGGACTCTTGCTGCTGTCCCCTAAACTCTCCAGTGTGGACTATCCCTCACAAAGCTTTGTTAGTAGCAGGCTGCAAACTCCTTCAGGCACTGGCATTGGCTCTCAGACACCAACATGTGGAGCCTCCCACCCAGCTGCACTGTCTGAATGTTCCCAGAATCTCTTACAAATCTCACAGAGAAAGAAACCAGTCATTTGGCTCCCAGCTCCCTTCCCTACACCCTGAATTTTTCCCATGCTTTCCTGGTTAGAAGTCTGACTAAAAATGTTATCACCAGGTTTGCTCCTCACTCATTGTGAAGAAGATATGTTTTAAATTTATTTACTAATTTGAGGTTTTTCTAAAGACTTCACAGAAACACACTGTTTTAGTTGAAAATGTAAAACAGCTTTATTAACTACAGAAAAAAGATGGAATTTTAAGTGAGTACAAGTGATAGGCATAAGAAATTAGAGATAGGTACCAAAGAAAATATAAACATACAATCTAAATCTTAAACCTTTAACATTAAGCAGTATCTAAATTAAACAGTTTACTCATCCCACTTGAGTCTTCCAGTTCTCAATACCCAGGCTATCTCCTACAGCATGGGACCAGTCTCCAGCCAAAGTTTCTGTTTTCCAGCATTCTTGCTTTCAACGTAGGTGGGGAATGGGAGTAGGGGAAGAGAAAGGACAAGGTCTCTGTTTCTTCTTTTGTATCTTTTGATCATGTTGCCAACAGACATTAGTCCAGGCATGTCTACAAGGGCTCTGCTAAGTCACCTGACTTGAGAAACTCCCTGTGTGGTGGGTGCTTGGGCAAGTCATTGAATTGTATATTCTTTGATTACAATATCAACTCCCCTGCAAGATAATAGTGCTCTAATTCCATGCTGGGAGGGACCACTAGCCCTTGTAGAAGATAAAAAAATATGACATGAAGATCTTACAATTAAAGAGTGAAATCTCTATAACTTGATACACACTAATGATACACATACTTTGAAAGCATAATAGGTTTTAGCTGATTATGACCTTGTTTTAATGATTTCTTTATGAAAAAACAAACAAAAAACCCACAAAACCTTGAATGCGCTTGGCAATTATCTATTGAGAATGAGTAGAAGAATGATTTCTGGCAATCAAAACAAATGTAATTATTATACACATATAAATGGCACTGTTGAAATTCTTCATGCTAGTTTGTTATTCCTGCTACTGTATGTAATTTTTAAAAAGGAGATATGATTGAATAGTCATGTTTTTGGAGTATGCTTCCGTTAAATGGAATTTGCCATTACCAGGTACCTCAGCATCTCCTTAGTATTTAACGAACCTGAAAAGCCATATATTGTTGTGTATGCTGTAAAATCTTCTATGAACATTAGCTCTGCATTAACTTGTGTACCATAAATACAGTGATTAAAGTGAGACAGGAAACAGGGAGGAGTCAGAGGGAATATTTACATAAACATTCATTTGAAGTGAATAATAGTTTTCTATAATGATAGATAATGCACTATTGTTTTCATTATAGTGAACCTGTTTTTGCATGGTGTATTTTGGCCCTAATGTCAGTACAATGAACCACAAAAAGATCATCCCAGCACACTTGATACCTGGTGTAGTGGATCTTAGACCATATGCATCTCTGCTTCTGGCATAGGGGGATTGGTTGGGGGAAAGGCAGAACACAGGGGTTTAGTTGGTGATGGCTGGACAAAGAAGGATATAGAACTGGAATGAGGATGAGGAGCCTAGGATTGATGCAGAGACTCAAACAGTGGATACAGAACATTCTGAGAGGTGGTGATGATGGATAAAATAATGATTCACGCTGTTATGCTGTGCTTGTGAAATGATCCCATGGCTTGCTGCTTTCATAACCTATGTCAAATATTGCTAAGTACTTTGGTCAGAAAAGAACAACATGGAATGTTTGAAGTGTATCAACAAACAGACCTCTGTACTGATAAACATACCTATGTACCCCACGTCTGCATACCCCTGGAAAATCTGCTGTATCATTGTGGTCCGATATGACGTAAATAATAGTATATATATCTGCTATCTGCTAGGCCTCGGTGTGTCACTCCTCTGGCATTAGTCGTGGAGGGCACCCGTCCAGCTGGTCATCTAATAAAGGTCTGTATAAAACTCACTCTTGATCTCTGTGCCTCCTTGGGGTAATTGACCCCGCTTGGGGGAGAACGAGCCCATTTGGCTAACAAACTGGCGACTCTGCCGGGACCCTCCCTGTAGAGGGCACTGACGCTACCGGGGGCTAGTGAGCTGGTACTGAGAGGAGTGGCCACCTCGAGCTGATTGTGCGGCTCGTGCTCTCGGACCACCTCGGCCTATTGGGGCAGCAGTGTCCTCTTTAAAGAGGGTCCCACAGGACACAGAGGCCTTGAGTTCACCAGTTTCCGAGTCCCCAGAGCCGGACGCGGCCACTCCGGGCGGTAAGTGTGTTTACCTCTAGGGTTTGAGGATTAACGCCCCCGAAGTGTGGGTTGGATAACGGAACTTTGTAGGTGGTCTGTATACAGGAAGGTATATGGATAGGAACAAAAGTATAATGTTATGAATGTATGATGTGTTGAATGGTTAGTTTAAATTTGTGACTGTTATATATATGACTTTGTAAATATGTGTAGGTGTTGTATGGATCGGATATTATGCTTGGCGTGCATATTGATTGTGTTTCTATTAGTTGATGAGCTCATCTCTTGTTTACTTTTATGCTGCTAACAGGCCTGCTCCTATTCTTGACTTTTGATCTATAGAGCATAGATTGAATTATAGGATTGTTGTTTGACTGTGAGGGGATATTGAAGGCTTAGGCTGACTCTAGCCGCCCCAAGACTCCTGCAAGGGGAAACCCGATGACCAGGATATCTTGATCGCAAGGGGGGTCAGCCGACTGCCTGAAAATCCCTTCTTGCTATATCGCTGTTTACTGTGTATGTTTAAAAGTACTCGATATTATGGGGTCTACTCAATGTTTTATTCAGGGACCCCCTTAGGTTGCATGTTAGATAATTGGAAGGCGTTTAGACGACAGGCAGATTATGGTGTAGTGCTGTGCAAGGAAGATCTTATAAAATTCTGTACAATTGAATGGCCCACATTTGGAGTAGCTTGGCCAGATGGGGGTACATTGAAGTCAGATATTATACAAGCAGTGCATGGCGTTGTAACCAGAGATGGACATTAGGACCAGTATCCATATATTGACATTTGGCAGGATCTGGTGGCTAATTCCCCTCCATGGTTGCAAAAGTGTAGATGAAAAACGATTCAAATGCTGATGGCCCATGTCTCGATTAAAAGACCCAGTACCCCTGTTAAAAAGCCATGCCGCCTCCTGTGATCCCACAAGCCCCGGATTATGTGCTGCCCCCTCCGCTGTACCCCGACCTGAGGAACCTAGATAAGGGGACGGCAAGAGATGTCAGCCCTCCGCCCGTAATGATAAAAAAGGCAAGCCCGCCTGAGCCATTGATTCAGACCCGCCCAGGCCCTTCGACACACGGGGGTGTGTATCAATATACAAGGAGTGCATTGCACACTGAGGCCCAGGACAACACACACCATGAGATGCCCCTACGTGAAACAATAGGGCAGGATGGAGAACGTATCATGATTTATGTTCCATTTACAACAAGTGATTTGTATAACTGGAAACAGCAGAACCCCCCCCCCCTTCTCTGAAGATCCAGCCCCCCTTGCAGCAATTTTTGAAATGTTAATAACAGCACATAACCCAACGTGGGGGGACATGCAAGTTGCTTTGAATGTTTTATTAACAGCCGATGAAAGACGAATGGTTTTGTCAAAGGCCTGTGAGTGGGCCACACAGGCGTATCCACAGATTGCAGCGTCCACGGTATTGCCCGAACAGGACCCGGAGTGGTCACATAAAGATGTGGGGCTCCGGGAACATCAGAGGTATGCCACTGCAATAGTACAAGGTATGAAGCGTTGCATTCGGAAAACCCCTAATTGGGCCAAATTGTATAACATAAGACAAGAAAAGAAGGAAAATCCAGCAGCCTTTTATGAACGCCTGTGTGAAACTTGTAGAAAGTACACTGACTTGGACCCAGGAGATCAAAATGGGAAACGAGTATTGATCCCTCTTTTCATCGGCCAATCTTATGATGATATTCGAAGGAAATTGCAAAAGGTGGAGGGTGCATCAGGAAAGAATATAGAGGAACTATTGGAAATTGCTTTAAAGGTCTATGATAGACGAGATGAGGAGGATAGGAAAAAGGGAGCGCGGGCCCTGGCAATGGCTCTAAGAACAGGGAACAAAGAAAATGAAAAGCGGAAGGGACTGAGAGAGTATGGATATACAGAAGACAGAGGGAAGACACGGGGTCCCCGTTTAGGACGGAACCAGTGTGCCCTCTGTAGACAAGAAGGACACTGGAAGAATGAATGTCCCAACCGGGACATGATAAGACAAAGGCGCAGAAGTGAGACAATACCACCCCCGATTCTTTATAATACAGGGGGATTGAA
The DNA here is from genome assembly GCA_007922175.1 of Pelusios castaneus. Classification (NCBI taxonomy): domain Eukaryota; kingdom Metazoa; phylum Chordata; order Testudines; family Pelomedusidae; genus Pelusios; species Pelusios castaneus. The sequence goes on along the minus strand of ML686006.1, from coordinate 2,224,593 downwards.
CGGGTCTCCCCAATGAGGAGGCCGGGGGACCCATCGGCCCCTCTTAGCAGCGCAAGCTGCTAGACTGGATCCCACGGTACAAATTAAGGTAGGGGACCGCCGAGTTGAAGCCCTGATTGACACCGGGGCTGCCCTAAGTTTATTCCCCCTTAAGACAGCACCACCAGGTAGGGCTCCAGGTCATACTATTGTTCAAGGGATTGAAGGACAAAATGTGGTATTAACAAAAACCCTTCCCCTTTTAGTAAATGTGGGAGACCATCAGATTTCCCACCAGTTTGTTTGTCACCCTTCATGCCCCATTGCATTGTTGGGACGAGATATCCTTACCAAATTGCAGGCGGAAATTTCATTTCACAATGGAAATATTGAAGTAAGACTGCCTAGACAACAAGCCTCTAATTATGTAATGGCTCTGATGAGTGCAGGAGCCTTTTATTCTGACAGTCAGGATACAAACAAAAATGTAGTGTTAAGGGTTAATCCCGAGGTTTGGGCGGAGACAGGGGGTGTTGTACGAGCATGGAATGCTTCACCAGTACGGATTAAGCTTAAAGAAGGAAGCAGCCCGGTTCGCATTCGACAATACCCTCTCAAATTAGCAACACAGATCGGGCTAAAACCTGTGATTTTAAAGTTTCTACAGTGTGGGTGGCTTAGGGAAGGTACATCCCCGTACAAAACCCCGATCATAGGGATACCCAAACCTAATGGACAATACCGTTTAGTACAGGATCTAAGACAAGTCAATAAACTCATAGAGGCCCCCTATCCAGTTGTCCCAAACCCCCATACCATTCTGAGCCAGATACCCAAACATCATGGTTGGTTTTCTGTTATAGATTTGAAGGACGCCTTCTTTTCTATACCCCTTGATTCGGACTCTCAAAAGCTGTTTGCTTTTGAATGGGAAGATCCGGACACGCACTATAAAGCTCAGTATCTGTGGAATGTGATTCCACAGGGACTGACCTGTGCCCCCGAGATTTTTGGCAGCCAGCTAAAGAAAGATTTGGCCCCATTCCTAGTTGAACACCCCTTATGTAACATAATTCAGTACTGTGACGATTTGCTTTTAAGTACCGAAACAGAGGCGGCCTGCAAGGAACAAACTGTGGAGCTCCTGAATTACCTTGGCAAACAGGGGTATAAAGTTTCCAAAGACAAGATCCAATTGGTTAAACAACAAGTTACCTTCCTCGGGTATCAGTTAATGCGGGGAAGTCGTAGCTTAGGTAAAGAACGGATCTGGGCTATACTCAATAGCCCCCAGCCGCGAAACCCACGCAAACTGAGGTCTTTCTTAGGCCTGACTGGATTTTGTCGGCTCTGGATCCCTGATTATGGAGGAAAAGCTAAACCCTTATATGAATCATTAACCAAAGAAGGCCTACTCCATTGGGTATGGACTAGGGAAATGGATAAAGCATTTCAAGAGCTTAAAGCAGCATTAATTCAGCCACCTGCCTTAGCTCTCCCAGATCCACGTAAGCCCTTTGCCCTATATGTCCATGAACGAAAAGGGGTGGCAACTGGACTTCTATGCCAACAATCAGGACCAACCTGGCGGCCTATTGGCTATTATTCAAAAGTGTTGGACCCTGTCGCCAGGGGCTGGCCTGCTTGTTTACGCTCTGTTGCTGCCACAGCTCTTTTAGTACAAGAAACTGAAAAACTAACACTGGGTGGAGATACTGAGGTTGTGGTCCCACATGGAGTACCTCAAATATTGGGAACAGGGGCCGGAGACAAACATTTAAATCCCAGCCGGCATTCAAGATACGAGGTAGGACTTTTGTTAGCCCCTAACCTGACCTTCCGACCTGTCAGTTCCCTTAACCCAGCAACCTTGTTGCCTGACCCTCGGGACCCCAATGAGTCCAAACCCACTCACAATTGTATTGAGGTCTTACAACAGGAAATTAAACCACGACCAGATCTCTTGGACATACCCTGGTTGAACCCCGACATAGAGGGATATGTAGACGGATCCAGTTACGTAGTAGATGGTAAACGGTATACCGGAGCGTCAGTAGTAATGAAAGATAATGGAATCTACAAGTTTAAGTTGAACCCAAATTGGTCTGCCCAAGCAGCAGAATTGGTAGCCCTTATCGAAGCTCTCTGAATGGGCACAGGAAAAACCCTTAATCTGTATACTGACAGTCGTTATGCATATATGGTCGTGCATGCCCACAGAACCCTGTGGAGAGAAAGGGGATTTATCACAGCTACAGGCCAGAAAATAGCACATGGGGGCCTTATTAAAACCCTACTAGATGCTTTAATGCTCCCACTGCGAGTTGCTGTTATTCATGTGCGTGCACATGGTAAATCCCCTCAAATGGAACAGCGAAAATATAATCAACTAGCTGATCAGGCTGCACGGGAAGCAGCACAGGATGGGGCTACATGGCCGCTTCTAGCCAAAGATACTGAATGTAAGACCCCTCCCCCGCAATATACGACCGAGGAAACACAATAGGCCCAAAGTATAGGAGCCCGCTTGCTCCCCTCGGGATGGTGGAAACTGCCAGGAGGAGAAGTCTTTGTGCCTCAGCCAATCTTAAAAGAGACTCTTCGGCTTTTACACAAAGAAGGACATATGGGTTCAGCAGCCATGGTGGAACTAGCTACCCGAACGCTCAAAGGACTAGGGATGCATATGGAGGCCCAAAGAATTGTTAGCACATGTCCTATTTGTCAACGAACAAATCAAAAAGGGCGTGGGCCCCCAGCCCCAATGGGAGGTCAGCCCTGGGCCACATATCCATTTCAGAGATGGCAGGTTGATTTTGCTGAAATGCCCCCATGTAGAGGCAATAAATACTTACTTGTTTTTGTTGATCAACTAACTGGGTGGGTGGAGTGTTTCCCCACCAGACATTGTCAGGCCCGAGCTGTGACTAAGGCCTTAGTTCAGGAAATAATTCCCCGATACCATGTACCGGAGGTTATTAATTCCGATCAGGGAAGTCACTTTATTTCAAAAATAACGCAGGAAGTGTCTAAAGCCTTAGGCATACAATGGAACTTCCATACAGCTTGGCAACCTCAAAGTTCAGGACAAGTGGAAAGAATGAATCGAACACTGAAGGAAACCCTTACCAAATTATGCATGGAGTCAGGATTGAAATGGCTAGATGCCTTGCCCCTAGTTTTAACCAGACTACGTAGGGCCCCAAGAAAAGGGTTAAAACTATCCCCTTTTGAATTGGTGTTCGGGTTCCCCCCCCCCGAATCCCTGCTCCAAACTTTCGGGAGAATATAACCTGGGAAGTGGGCAATGATACCTTATGGAAACAAGTTTCTCTCCTACAGACTGTTTTATCCCAGCTACATCGATACGCAGCCTCTTTCCAGTCTTTGCCTCTCGACCAGCCTGTGCATCCATTCCAAATTGGTGACCAAGTCCTTGTCAGGAAGTGGAAGCGTGACCCCCTTACACCACGGTGGGACAGCCCACACACAGTTTCGCTTATCAGCCACGCTGCAGTTAAACTCCTTGGGAGCGACAAGTGGACGCACCACACGCGGGTAAAACAGTTCGTCACTCCTGACGAAGAGACACCAGAAGCGGACACCAGCCCGCTGTCCACCCCGGCACCGGAGGCCCGGGGAGGCACAGGCGAAACTATAAACGACGGGACCGACCCTTTGCCCACCTCGGCACCGGAAGCCCGAGGTGGCACAGGGGAAGCTGCGGACTGGACATACGAACCATTATACGGACTGAAGGGTTTGTTTAAGAAACAACCATGATGCCAGCGCGATAATGCTACTGACGAGAACCATGTAATACGGTTCTACCGATGGGCATGGCAACACGAGAATGGGACCCGAACAACCCACTTTAAGCAATTTTGGTCTAGTGCCGATCACCCAAAGGGGGGCTGTAATTGTGTATGGAAGGCGGGAGCAGGAGCATGGAAGTGCGAGCATTGTAACTCCATCGGTAAGCCAGATATGGGGGGACCATTAGGGCCCGGTGATCATTTATATTTTGAACACCCAAAATACAATTTCACCGACAACTTATGGGCTCTGTCACCTGGAAAGGATTCTGACCCCTGGGATGGACCCTTTCCTAATGGGACGTGGGCCTTAAAAGGCCATTACTGGATTTGCGGACAATATGCTTACCGACGCTTACCGCCAAATTGGTCGGGAGTATGTTATATAGGATATATTAGGCCCCTCTTCTTTTTACTGCCTCTCCTAAAGGGTAAAACCTTAGGGATCAAAGTATATGATGATCTCATAAGGGAACAACGGTCTCTTGATTCTACCTTGACCTCCGGAAGCTCCCAAAAATGGGGAACACAGGAGTGGCCCCCTGAAAGAATTATAGAACACTATGGACCGGCCACGTGGAACCCCAATGAACTAGTTACGGGAGCCCGGGAACCGATTTATAACCTCAATCGAATAATAAGACTGCAAGCTGTCTTAGAAATAGTAAGCAACCAAACTGCCAAAGCGCTCGACCTTTTAGCTGATCAGGCGACGCAAATGCGAACTGCAATTTATCAACACCACATAGCCCTTGATTATTTACTGGCAGAGGAAGGAGGCCTGTGTGCAAAATTAAACGAATCTAATTGCTGCTTACAAATAGATGATAATGGAAAAGCAGTCAAACAGTTAACAAAGGAGATGAGAAAGCTGGCCCACGTCCCAGTCCAAACATGGCAGGGGTGGGATACCGATTGGCTAACCTCCTGGTTGCCACAACAAAAGTGGATTCAGCAGGGCTTTCTCCTTGCTCTATGTATCATTCTGGCTCTATTAGCTTTCGCTTACCTTGCCCCCTGCTTCATAGCCTTGATTCGACGAATGGCTACTCAAATAGTAAACCAACGGATAATGGTACTCTTCCGCCCTATCAAAGTGGAAGATTGGGGGTATTAAGCTTTTAAAATGCTTTCATAAAAAGGGGGGATTGATGGATAAAATAATGATTCACGCTGTTATGCTGTGCTTGTGAAATGATCCCATGGCTTGCTGCTTTCATAACCTATGTCAAATATTGCTAAGTACTTTGGTCAGAAAAGAACAACATGGAATGTTTGAAGTGTATCAACAAACAGACCTCTGTACTGATAAACATACCTATGTACCCCACGTCTGCATACCCCTGGAAAATCTGCTGTATCATTGTGGTCCGATATGACGTAAATAATAGTATATATATCTGCTATCTGCTAGGCCTCGGTGTGTCACTCCTCTGCCATTAGTCGTGGAGGGCACCCGTCCAGCTGGTCATCTAATAAAGGTCTGTATAAAACTCACTCTTGATCTCTGTGCCTCCTTGGGGTAATTGACCCCGCTTGGGGGAGAACGAGCCCATTTGGCTAACAGTGACCAGCTGCCAATGTGGTGTAGGGAACGATCAGTTGATCATCTGGGAGAAGGGAACTGGGACTACTTCACCAGGATAAGGGGAAACGGACACAAAGTTTGAAGGAGCAAACTAGGATTGACTATGCAAGAACTCTGAAATTGGGACGTGAAAACTGAGGATAGGAAACTGAGACTGCTTGTGTGAGAGCAACAGGATTGGGACAAGGAGCAAGGGTGGGGAAGAGAACTCTGGGAGAAGGTTGGAGGACACAGAGCAGAAGCTGGCAGGTTTGGTGAGGTGGATGAAAGTTACAAAAACTTGATCACATACTATCTTTTTCCACAGGAACCTTACCTTATTCAAAGTACAGAATGGCTCTGATCTGGCGATAGATCACAACTGTGCAGTAAAGGAGGATGTTGTCCATGGTGCCTCAACCCACTTACTAATTTGCTGAAGAAGTCAGAAGGTGAGTATTATTTGAAGTCCTGGTATGGGCAGGTCTAGGACCACCTGTGATAGGTTTCCCTGGGTTGCAACCTGGGACTGGGGTGCTGCTGCTCCCCCTTAACTCTCCAGCCTGAACTGTTCCTCACAATGCTTTGCTAGTGAGAAAGATGCAGTTATCACCTAGAACATCAACATGTGGAGCCCCACCCCCAGATACATTGCATGAATGCTCCTCAAGCCACTCACAAATCTCACAGAGAAAGGCACCAACCAGTTCACTCCAGCTTCCTGCCTTGCACTCCAAAGTTGCCCTGTCCTGTCCTTGTCAGAAGACTAACCAAAATACATTTATTATCTAGTTCTCTTGACTTTCTCAGGGATCACAGAAGGTGGCCCAGTGGTGGTCCCAAAGATGTCTTACAGGAGCCCTCCTCAAGAGGGAGGGGCTGGGTGCATGACATATTTGCCACACTTTCTCATCATTACTTGTAGCCAACCATTCTGAGGGCTAGCTAGCAGAAGTGAATCCAGGGGGCAAGGGAACTGGGATTAGGATTTTAGTTGATATTAGAGGAGGAGGGAGAACCGGACAAGTAGGGTTGCCAGGGTAGCAAGGCTAATGCCCTCCCGAGTGTCAAAGATGCCTGGCATCTCTCCCTGCTAGCCCAAAAGACAGAACCTTCAGGTGTGCCCCAAAGCCTGACATAGGAAACACCAAGACCACCCAGTGAACAGTGATCCCAGTACAAGGTGCCCTGGTAGGGTACCAAGAAGGACCCCTCCAATAATCATGGATACTAGTAATTGAATGGTAACTTGCTGGCAAAGGGGTAATCTGTTAGTCTATTTCAGCAAACCAAACACATTTTGATTCCAACAGTGTTGAAGTGGGCCCTGTAACAGCAGTAGATGAGAAGGTGAGAATGGGTACCCAGACGAGCATACAGAAGTCACCTACTGCAGGACAGAGCCAATATGGAAAACAACAGAACGCCATTGGTCATCATCTGCAGTCCCCAAGTAAAACCTCTCCAGCATATCAAAGATCTGTAACCTATCCTGGAAGATTATTCCTCACTCTCTCAAGTCTTGGGAGGTAGGCCAGTCCTCACTTACAGATCTTAAGTAAATACTCACCTACACACTCTGCAACAGAAACACTAAGCCAGTTACTTACCCTTGCAACAAACCCCATTACCAACTCTGCATGCACATCTACTCAAATGACACCATCATAGGATCTAACCAAATCAGCCGCTCCATCAGGGGTCCATTCACCTGTACATCTACTGTTGTGATATATGTCATCATGTGCCAACGATGTCCCTCTGCCATGTGCATTTGCCAAACCAGACTGTCTTTGTACAAAAGAAGAAGTGGACACAAATCAGACATCAAGAATAGTAACATTCAAAAAACAGTAGGAGATCACTTCAACCTCCCTGCAAAGTCTGTAACAGACATGAAAGTTATAGTACTTCAGCAAAAAAAAAAAAAAACCAAACAAACCCACCTTCAAACTTCAACTGCTGGTTCTGGGTGGGACAGGGTAGGCAAGTAAACAGGGGAGGTGTGAAGCAGCAAACTGTTGGGGGGAGGAGGATCCCCTGAGATTGGCAAGGCTGTAAACCAAAGGGGAAGGCTGGCAGGCAAGGGGGAAGAGGAGAAGGCAGACCCTCAGCCAACTATCCACTGAGAGAAGGGGAGTCAGGCCTAGTAGGAGGTGGAAATACATGCACCCACATTCACTTCTGATAAAAGAGTCTCTGCTGCTGACGTCCAAGTGCAGGTGGAGACAAGCAGGGAGGCAATCAAATAGAAGACGCCTGCAGTGGCCTTCAGGAGCATGATCAGCAGTAGCAGAGTTGATGGGAAGGGGTTGGGTTCCATGACAGGTGTGGTTGTTCCGTCCACAGTAGCAGTTCTACAAGCAACAGCAGCTCCAGCAGCATCAGCCTCCTCCTGTAGCCACAGCCCCATTGGCAGTGGCAAGCCCTGTCCACATGTGTGCAGGTAATGGAGAAAGAGAAGAATGATCTGGGGAATAAGAAAGATGAATGCTGCTTGGCAGGATTGTATTCAAATCTGCCTCTGTTGCAGAGGTCCTCTTGCATGCTGGGCTAGCCACTACAATCTAGTGTTTCCAAAGATGGGCTTTTTATTTTTTTTTTTTTAATGACTTACTTGATAGGCTGGGGTCTGCCTGGCTGAAGAGCTAATCAATATCAGCTATAAATAATCAGAAGCAGTACTTTGAACATACAAAGGGCAATGTATTCAAGAAAGAAAAAAAATACTTCTGACAGCAATCTTTATGCCCAATTTGAAAAATGGGGACAATACACATTCCTCTGAGATGGGTGTTGTGAAAATACATGTAATATTTCTGACACAAAGATTGTATAATGATGTACACCACATGAAAACCCATGAGGAATACTTAATACTTTGAGGGCAGGATTGGAATAATGTGCAGTAAATAAAAGTCCTGGTTCCACTTTAAGCAATGAGGAGAAGACAAAATATTGAATTGTTGCTCATTTGCTGATCACTAACACATCTGCATTGAATGATGCAGTGCTATGGAAATAATAGCATGTGATCATATAATTAATGATTGTATGTGCACAAGAGGGCCAAGTTAAGACTGGGATCTTAACTCTGGAATTTCTTAATATGATTGCTTGACTTTGGAACCTTAAAAATGTACACACACAATTATTCATGGAACCGTAAAAACAGGGAAAGTCATGAGAATTTTTCTTAAAGCAATATGGAAGAGAAAGCCATATCATATGAAATCTTATCTACTTGCATTGGTTGGTTATATAACAAAGAAACATTGTGTTATTGTTCGCATTCAAGAACAAAAATGTCATTCTAGTGTATTGAGCTTAGGGAAGCCCTTTATCACCACATCAAAAGATCATATGTATTTATTTATATTTTACTGTGATTAATAAAACATTCCAAGTCCTAAGAAGTGCACACATCAAACCCACAGAAAAAGAGTTCAGACACAAAAAGAGAAAGAAGAGCAAGGAACAATTCACATAGCCTTCAGTGAAAGCTGACAGATATCAATGAGAGATGGCCTATTAAGATCAGGATTTTCATGGTTAAACAATTCTATAGTTACAACTTTTTAAATGCAGCTGCTCAGTGATAATAGTTTAGCTAAATAAACTGATTTGCGTAGCTTTTTCCGGTGGGGCGCCTTCCTTATCACTGCACAGTACTTCCTGAATGGAAGCATCTTTTGAGCCTGATAAAAAAAAACAACTTTATTTTAGGTACATTCTAACAACCCAGAATCAACTACTACTCTAATCTAAAAGGTACCCATTAAAAAGTTAGATGAATCTAGATCTTACTCTACCTGTATGATAGTGGATTACTATTTGTTGGATACACAGAATAGATAATTTAAATAAGCTTGTTTGGCCTAAGTTTGCATCTTTATTTAAGAGGCTCAGTTTTTATATGAGTTCTCGGAGACCTAAAAGGCCAAGAAAACAGTGTAGTATTCATTTAATTAAAGAATTTCTCAGCTCCTTTATTCAAGGCTTGTTGACTGTGACTGAGCATAAATTTAAGAGCATAAGAATTGGGAAAACAAAATAAGCAATTAGTTTTCTGTTGCCAGATTGCACCATGATTAAATGCAATTCAGTTTGCAGAAGTTAATTCATATCTATATCGATATAGATACGTATGAGACAGACCTAGGTCTCATAGTAAGCTGGGCACATGGATATGTGTATTTTAATATAGCCAAATGTAAAAAATCATATATCTAGGAATAAAGCATATAAGCCATACTTAAAGAATAGAGAACATCTTGGGAAGCAGGGACTCTGAAGAGGACTTGAAGGTCACAGTGGATAATTAGCTGAACATGGGCAGTCAATGCAATGCTATAAACATCATTGATAAAACAGCTGTTTGATATATAACCAAAAATATAGAGTAAGAGGAGGGAGGTTATATTACCTCTGATTTTGGCAATTCAGTGACAATTACTGAAATATTGTGGTCAGTTTTACTGACCACAATTCAAGAAGAGAGTTGGTAAATTGGAGAGGATTCAGAGAAGAAGCAAGAGAATGATTAAAGGATTAAAAAACACAGCTATAATGAAAGACTCAAAGAGCTCAACTATTTAGCTTAACAAAAAGAAGATTAAGGGGTCGGTTGATAAATACTTACATAGTGAAACAGAAATTAAATAATAGAGGGCTCTTCAATCTAGCAACATTAGAACAAGATCCAGTTACTAGAAGTTGAAACTAGAAAAAATCAGCCTAGAAATAAAGTTCAATTTTTTATATAGTGAGGGAAATAAAATGTTGGAATAATTTACCAATGGCTGTGTGCGAGGTTCTTCATCACTGGCAATTTTTAAATTAAAATTAGATTTTTTAAATAAAAGATATGATCAAATTCATAGTCCTTTGGTCTGTGTATTACAGGAGGTCACACTAAATGATCCCTTTTGGGACTGAAATATTAATCTAAGTGCAAAAACAAATCTTGGTGGCCTTATTTGCTTTTAAGAGTTACTAGTATAGTCTATGTTCTACTTCCTGGCTGCCTATTACGCTGATCCCCATTATCTTCTGATAGCAGAAAATAAACTACTTTTTTATGTCACTTTGAATAATAACCAGTAAGAGTGACTGAGCATTCTGTATCCTACTTCCTCAAACTCAGTCTAGAGTTTGCCATCATTGTTGAGTTACTCCCAACCTGGGAACAAATTCTTAAGTGTTACGTGTACTGTTTTAGCCAATGCAGCACTGCATTTTCCTTACCGTACCCAGTAACAGATGACTTTGTTTTTTTTATTGGTTTTGTTTTGGACAGTCCACCTCTTCGTGAAGAATAAACACCCACAATGCCATAATGCATGTCCTTGTCATAAAGCATGAACTGACCACAGAAGGAGTGAAGGGTCAACATGATTTAAAAAACATGGTGAGAGAGGAGGGGGATTATTGTAGTTCCACACTGAAAAAAGTAGAAAATGGAATTTGTTCATTTAGACAAATTCAAAGCTGACCCTGATTTTCCCTGCAAAATGAGGAATAAGAAAAGAAGTAAAGCGACTTTGAAGTGATTAGGATTTTTACTTTAGTACTTGATTGTTGTCATTTGATCTCACCCTGTCTCCCATGCCTACACGACATAATAAATATCACCACCACAAGAACATAATTTATAACTGCTATTGTAACAAAGTTTTCCAGAACATTACTTTGTAAAATGCATTTAATAGGGTCCCCAATAAACACAAAGCTAGCTTCTGATCTTTCCCCTATACATACCTAAGTGCTATGGAGAAGGATTATAAAAAGGGTTGGTTGGAAACAACAGATGAGTAGCATAAAATGCTTTTATAGTGAACTCAACACATTAGTCTTGGAAGATGGCATTAATAAACTCAAGGAGTTTTCCTGATAATTTATCAATTATAACCACAAATCAAAGTTCACATGGGAGATAAGGTTTCCAAAAGTGATTAGAGAAGCCTCAGTATTGGATGCTTAGAAGGACCTGATTTTGGAGGATGGCTCTTCAGAACTTTCTGAAAATCAGCCCCCTAATGGAGTCTAAATTTGGACACTCCAAAATTCTAAATTTGGACACTCCAAAATTGAAGCAAAGTCACTAGTCACATTTGAAAATCTTGTCCTATTCCTTTAAAAATAAACCTTGCTGACTGCTATTTTATCTTTTGAGTTCTCCCACCATATAATGCAATGCTGCAGCATCTTAGTAAAATCTAAGAGTACATCTACACTGGAGCCTTAGGTCGACTTAAGGATGGTTAAGTCAACCTACAGATCATTGCATCTACATTGGGTGCTTATTAAGTCGACATAAGCACTTCCTTAAGTCGACTTAATAACACCACCTCTGAATATTAACTTAATGCTTAAATCGACCTTATTAAGTTGACTTAAGCCAGTGTAGCCAGGGAATGCCATTAAGTCAACCTAATTGGCCTCCAGGCCCTGGTGCAATGTGGGACAGCTACCCACAATGCAGCACTCCTCTGTCGACATAGCACCTGCCAGTGTGGACCCTGGCAATCAACTGGAGTTTTCACTGTGTACTCTCTAAGTCAACAACTTGAAGTCGACCTTGTTAAGTTGACTTAACAGAGCCTCCAGTGTAGAAGTACCCTAAGACACTTACACCATATACCAATGCATGTTCAAAAGTGTTTAATATAAATAATTTTCTAAGATGAACACAATTAATAACCTAAGCTGATTCTACTAGCCCAATTAAGGAATGATCAGGTTTGTTTAAGTCAGGGGTTCAAGATCCAAAACTATTTGGGTTCCCATGAAATGGATGACACTAATATTTGAGGTATATTAATAAGATTGTTTAACATTTCTCTTCCTGAACTAGACTGTGTAATTAAAGCCCAGGTGGTTACCATGAAATATCTGAAAGCTGAGTTCTCTCCTGTGTCTTGAATTAAAGTTATAATATGGGCTGAGTCACAAAGTTCAGACCCGTGTCTCATCATGCACCAGTAAAAATCAATGAGTTTTGCCATTAACTTCAGCAAAAACAGGATTAGGGATCTGTTCTTTAGTTTCTGTTCCCTGTAGGTTTCAGGAAAAGATAAATGAATGGCACTGTTGTCCTGCTAAATTCAAGTAATGCCCTTCAGCTATTTGTGTGCTGCTATTTGGCTCCTTCCACTGGCTATGAAATTCTACCTGAAATGTGACACTCACTTAGCTTACAGTGAGAATTTTGCTCTCAGGTTTAAATATATTCAGCAGTGGAAAAACTGATGAAAGAGGATAGACACTTTTATACTGCAACCAAGATTTTTTTTTTAAATAAGTGAACAGAGAATACCAAACTAGAGGAAAAAAAAAGTAAATTGTACAACATAAACATGTTGATCAACCACAAATGGGGAGGAAAGGAAATATTTGCAGAAATATTTAACTGCATGAAAATTACTATCCTATAAAATTAAAGAGATAAAGGAAACAAATAAATCTTCAGCTCTGAAGGTCCAGGAATTCAGGCACGTTCAGAACATAAGACATGTCATATTCATGTTATCACTGAGGATGTGGTTTGGTTGAACACATGCTGATAATGTCAGCTACAGGAAGAGGAGGTTCTTTGGATTTCTTTGTCCTTTTGAACAAGTGATACTGGCCAAATTAAAAAAAAAATGTTACACAAACAAATATCTCTTAAATATTAATGCACCAGGGAGGGAGTATGTGATGGAATCCCTGGGATACAACCTGGAAATGTGGGACTGCTTAACTCTCCAACCTGGACTGTCTCTCACATTGCTTTGCCAGTGACAAGCAGAAAACCCTTCTAAGTGTAGTTATCACTTAGCCATCAGCAAGCAGATGCACACCCAGGTAAGTTTCCAAGCCATTCATGAACTATATGAAGGGAAACAACAGCAAATCTCTCATGTCCCCACCTTGCACCCCAGAAATACACTGTCTGGCATGGCTCAAGACCTTCTTTTGACCAGTGGTAACTTATTAAGTAGTTGGCTACTTCATCAAAGGATAGTGAACATGCACCAGCCTGTGTAATCTTAGGAAATTTCCTGGGCATGCTAGACAAACTCACTGGTCAGGATAAAACATTAAAACTAAGTTTATTAACTACAGAAAGATAGATTTAGTGGTTATAAGTAGTAGGCATAAAGATCAGAGACAGTTATCAAATAAAATAAAACGTAAACATGCAGACTAAATTCTAAACCTTATTAGACTAAACAATCACAGAATCATAGGGTGCGTCTACACTTACAAATTAAGTGGATTTAAGCTTGCTTAAGTCCACTTAATTTAATCTGCGTCCACACTACATTTTTCTTAAGTTGACTTAAGCAGCTGCTTTACTAAACCTAGTTTTAAGTCGACTTTTCTGGCCAAGTCGACTTTAGAAAGTCAACTTAGACAGTGTGGATGCAGAGTTGCCCTAAGTCAACTTTAAGTCAACTTAGGGGGCTTCAGGGCTTCCCCACTGCCCTCCCTGCCAGGGTGGCTGGCACAGCCACAGCCTGGCATGCCCCACCCCCCACAGGGCAGGACAGAGCCCTGCCCACCCTGCTCCTATGCACTTCCAGGGTCCCTGTCCCCCGCAGCCCCCATTATACCAAGGTGCAATGGGGCATTGGTTGAGCCCCCTGGCACTTGGCAAGGGATGCCCCCCCTGCCACCATGGACCTGTCCCAGCTCCACCGAGCCCCTACAAGTTGACCTAGGTGTCCAGTGTGGACACTCTAGGTCGATTTGGCAGGGTCCCCTCTAAGTCGACTTAATTTTTGAGTGTGGACATGCTAAGTCGACTTAAATTAACAAGTGTAGACATAGCCATAGAAACTGGAAGGTAACATGAGAGGTCATTGAGTCCAGTCCCCTGCACTCATGGTATGACCAAGTACCTTCTTAAACCATCCCTGACAGATGTTTGTCTAACCTGCTCTTAACAATTTCTATCTGAATCAAGCAGTATCTCTCATCCCACTGGATGTTTCAGGTAGGTTACATTTCTTAATATACAGGCTGACTTATCTTCTGAACCTGGGATAAGACTCCTCAGTTGAAAGTTTTTGTCTTCCCAGCATTCTTCTTACTTTGAGCATAGGTGGGGGGAGAGAAAGGTGGTCTCAGGGTGCCACGGTTCCTTATTTTATACTTTGAGGATATATCTACACTTGTAAAGTTAAGTCGACTTAACACGGTCGACTTTAAGTTAACTTAAAGTTGACCTTGTTAAGTCGACTTAACAGAATGGCTACACTTTAAGTCGATCTAAGTCGACCTGGTTAAGTCTATTTAACAGTAGACATAGTTGTCCACACTGGCTTGAAGTCGACTTAATAAGGTCGACTTAGCACTATTTCCCATCCACACTGGCTTTAAGTTGACTTAAGAAGTCGACTTAAGACTTAAGTCAAGTTTCAGAGGTGGTATTATTAAGGTGACTTAAGCTGTTATTAAGTCGACTTAAGGAAGCGCTTAAGTCGATTTAATAAAAGTCCAGTGTGGACGCGGCTTTGTGTAGGTCAACTTAAGCATCTTTATGTTGACCTAAGTAGCCAGTGTAGACGCACCCTTAGTCCGTATCCTTGGAAAGAAATTGGCACAGGCATGCCCTAGAGGACCCAGTGAGTCACAGAGTTGAGACATTCCTATTGTATGAGACTTGAGCAACTGTTTCTTTGAAATATTTTGTTTACCATTTCCCTGCTGATCAATGATCATTTAATGCCAGCTTAGGTGTTAGCAATGACCTTTTTTGTCACTGGAGAACAAATAGCAGGCAAACTCGAAATTCAAAATATATTTCAATGGTAACCATAGTTGTTATTGAAATGCTATAAGTCATACACAATAACAACATGCCTATCTTGGCCTAACATTTTTGAGTTTCAGCAAATCATGAACTTTCATATAGTATCTTACATGCCATGTTTTATATGGAGTTCAAAATCATATATGAATGATAAATATGGGGCATACAGGATACTACTTTGTGGTACAGCATGTAAGAGGGGATAGAAAACGAAAACTTAAAATACTAACATTTGAAGATGTACATTTTGCACCTGAATGAATCACGTCCTGGTCTATAAATCAATTGTTAAATTTAGTTATGATTAATATTGAACATTGTTATTTTTGTTTTATTTAAGTCTATGGGCTAAACAAGACTATTGTCTTATATAGAATAGCAATTTCAATTGTAATGAAATATGTTGCCTTCATCTTTTAGAGAACATTATTATTCTCTAACTTCTTGGACTATTATCATGGAATAATTAAATGCCAAATATGAAAAATTAGCACACTGCTAATATATGGCTATTTCATTTAACAAGGTGTTTTTGATACATGAAAACATTTATGCTGAGACCTAAAAAGTCCAGAGTCTATTTTTTTAAAAAGAATTAAACGGGTCTATATAAAGATGGTTTTTCAAGTACGTTCTTATGGATGTTTGATGCAATTTACATAAATGTAAAAAGCAATATGGGGGCCCAGATTTTTAAATTGGATGTCTAACATTGTCAGCATTATGTGCTTCAGATGCCAAAATAAGAATTTAGATGCCTAAGGACATCATTAAAATATATCATCTTCTTTTTCTTCTTTTCATGCTTCTTTTGCTGGTGAGGGTTGTGGTGGAAGCATGG
The DNA here is from genome assembly GCA_007922175.1 of Pelusios castaneus. Taxonomy (NCBI): domain Eukaryota; kingdom Metazoa; phylum Chordata; order Testudines; family Pelomedusidae; genus Pelusios; species Pelusios castaneus. The sequence goes on along the minus strand of ML686006.1, from coordinate 2,208,589 downwards.
ACAGTAGGAAGGATTAGATTTCCCTTTCCTCCACAACAGGTTCCAACTCCTCCTGGGGGATTCACTGGCATTTCCAGGCCAGCTAGGAGATATAATCACTCCAGCATGTTCTGGATCGGCCCTGCGGTCTCAGTGGCTATGTCTACACTTGTTAAGTTAAGTCGACTTTAACTAAGTCGACTTAACTAAGTCAACTTTAAGTTGACTTAGTTAAGTTGACTTAGTATGTCTACACTTAAAAATAAAGTCAACTTAAAGGGGAACTTAAAAAATTGACCTAGAGCACCCACACTGGACACCTAGGTCGACTTCTAGGGGCTTAGGGGGACCTAGGGGAGGTCCACAGGGGCAGGGGGCACCTCTTGCCCAATGCCAGGGGGCTCAGCCTTTGCCCCATTGTACCTAGGTACAATGGGGCAAAGGGGGACAGGGACCTGGCAGGGCATAGGGGCAGGGTGGGCAGGGCTCTACCCTTCCCTGTGGGGGGGCATGCCAGGCTTCCCCTGTGCCCCCCCCCCAGCAGGGAGGGCATTGGTGTAGCCCTGGGGTAGCCTTAAGTCGACTACACTGGCTTAAGTCGACTCTAGGGAGTTGACTTAAGCCTTAGGTCTAATAGAAAGGTGGTGTTATAAAGTCCACTTAATTTTAATTAAGTCGACTTTATTTTCCTTAAGTCGACTCAAGTCGACTTAATTTACCAGTGTAGACGCAGCCATTGAGATGTGTCTTGCATAGTTCCACAAGAAGCCTGCCAACAGGCATATCACTTCTAATCTTAAGTACACACATTTTAAAATTGATCCTATGGTGTAGATAAGCATCCCATAGCTTCCTTCCCCTCCACTCCCCAAAATGTATTGGGATGTGCTTATAAATAAATCAGACATAGTGAAACTCCACTTATTGAGTTAAACTTTTAAATCTTTAATAGGACAGGACTCACAATGACTTCAGAAAGTAGCATAAGAACTGAAAAGTAAAAAGTAGAAAGTTGAAATCATGGTAACTATCACATCCTTAATTTTGAGCACATGAATATTAGATATTGGTATGCAGGATTCAAAAAGGAGGAGAAAGACTCTGGACATCTCTTTTAGTATTAATCACTTTGTATGTCACTTTTATTAATTTGGTATGAGAGTACAAGTTTAGGAAAACATAAGCCACAGTTCAACAGTTGAGAAGACCATCTAATAAAAATGCACAATAAATACAGTAGGTAACAAGATCTATCCCAAAAATGAGGAGATTGAGTTCATCCAGGTAGGTCTCTAGGTATCAATACATATAGCAACAGTATAAGGCAGAAAAGTTCTAGCTTGTAATTACAGCTCTAAATTAGGCAGCAAGAATGCAACATAGAAGACAAACCACCATGCTTTTATACTCACACATCCATAGTTGGAACACACTTATACCTGTCAGACGCAGGGCTTACTTAAGACTGCCCAGGTCAAAGTTAGCCCAGGTACCAAGACTTGAGGGGTGAGGAAGCTGCAGTACACACTGACCCTGTTGTGTTGATGTCAGTCTTCCTCCCTCCTAACTCCCAAGTCGAGTTGGTTTTATGGATGAATCGATCAAGGCGGCTGGGCCGAGCCACCCCTCTTTATCCTCCTTCATTCCATACAGAATTGCCTTTGACCGGTCACTTTGACCGGTCTTTCTTGATTGGCACTCCTGGGTTCTGGCCAGTCAACAAGTTTTGCCTTTGGTCAGGAACTTGGACGTGCATACCACACATGCATCCTTTACTTAGCCATTTGTGCTGCCTTTAGCAATTTCAAGTTTAGGCCATGGAAATTGCTAGATAATCAAAATCTGCACTTCTTATACAATCAAAGCTGCTTCATCCATCAATTTTATCTTGCAAGGTGGGGGGGGGGAAGATTTTCTTTACTTTGATAGGCTCACCCTCTGTTCTCTTAAGGGTACACTTGTGTAACCCATTACTCTAAATGGAGAGTTTCCCTTTAAGAGATCTGTTGGGTCAGTGTTTTTTGTTTTTTTTGTTTTTTTGAGAAACGGAAAACTTTATAGAAAACTGGGCTTGGAACCAACACTGCACAGCAGAGCAGGCAAGTGGGAGAATGAGTGTAGAGTGGCCCCTGGTGGTCAGTGAGTCCTCCAAGATCTTTATGGTTCAGAGCAGACAAGGGGCAGAGATAAGAACCCTGACACAGGCCCCCTGTAATCTGTCCTCCAAGATCTCCCAGTGTCCCTTTTAGGATTCAAACCTTCAAGGTCTCTGTGATTAGGCGCCAACAGGTGGTATAAAAATCCCAGTGCCCATTCTGGTATTCAGTCCTCCAGGATCGCTATGGTTGGAAGGAGTCATTCCTGGTCCCAGAAGGGGTTAGCGATCCCACTGCTGTTCCCCAGTACTCAGTCCTCCAGGATCTCGGCAAAGAGCTGCCTGCGTTTGCTCTCCGCCTCCTGGTGCCGGTCCCAGTCTCGCCGCCACTTCAGGAAATGGGTCAAGGCAAAGTTCCGGACCAGGTGGTGCCCAAAGGGGTCATTACGCAGCTGCTGCTCCTGCTCAGCCAGCTCCTGGGCAATCTCTCTCTTGGCCGGCAGGGAAGCCCGACTCCAGATGGCATCCAGGACTCTGCTCCCATGTTTGTTGCATGCCAGAGACACATAGTGACCCTGAAGCCCACGCAGCACCTTGCGCCGAGGCTTGTGAGCCAGGGTGGGGCTGGATAGGAGGGCATCATAGATGTGGCTGCCGGATGGACTGCAGGCCAGGATGACCAGGTCACGGGGTGGGAGGGCGGCCAGGCTGCGCAGCACAAGGGATGGGTCAGCAAAGTACAGCAGATGCTGGAGCAGCAAGGATCCGTGGACGGAAACCGAAGCCAGGGCAAGCTGTTCCTCCTGCCCCTTGTAGTATGCCTCATAGGCCAGCAACGAGGCAAAGAGTGGGGCATAGGACATCTGCCGGGCAGGGGGCTCCCAGCAGTGGAAGGCCTCCATGAGTAGCTGCAGTGCCTCCTCCTGGCCAGCCCCATGCCACCAGCAAGCTCCCAGCAGCGCTGTGGCCACACTCCCACTCTGTAACTTTCCTATCTTCAAAGTGTCTGACGAAGTGGGATTTTCTCCCACGAAAGCTCATGCGATTAATAAATCTGTTAGTCTTTAAAAGTGCCACAAGACTCTTTTAGCTTTGTTTAAGTAATGCTAAAGAGAAAACAATCTCCATGATTAAGGGGTTTGTGGCAACAGCATAAGTTAAAGTTCCTCTACTGGCATTTCACTTGGCAAGTGGCTTTGTGATTAGCAAGCTTGTGCAAGTGTAACCGTCGGGTGGGCTAAAATTAATTCAATTGCCCTTCTCCAGTGCCTCACAGAAATACACCCCAATCCCTGTGGAGAAAGCAGCTGGAGACCCAGTATCCAGTCTGTATGGGACTCACGGCAAAGATTGTTCAAAACAGATAAAAACAAAGAAAGAAAAGTAATGAGTTTTATTAAACATTAACTTTATAAATCATATGATTTAAGAAACAAAATAATGACTACCATATAAATCTATAACAAGATGTGGCTAATTTTGGGAACTCACATTTACTATTTCACAATACATATAAAGAAGAAAAAAAATAATTTAAACAGTGCAGCCCCTCAGAAACACTATCCACTCAACTGCCCCAAAGTTCTGGTGGAGTTCACCTGGCTCTCAGTGATAGTCTCTGTATGCTAAGCTCAAAGGTTTGAGTAGGAGGAAGCAGCTCCTTGCTCTTTGTCTGCTGGAATCTTCCAGGCAAACCCCTGCTCTTCAGTCAGCTTGCTGCTTAGGCACCACTCATTTATATAGAGAGAGAGATATAGAAAGAAAGAAACCCTGAAGCAAAAGAAAACATACAACTCTGAGAATAATGAAGTATAATTAATTCTTCCCCCTTATTACATTAAAGAACTATTCATTCCTCCCAGTATTTAATACAACTCAAACTATCCAATTAAAAGAAACCACTCTCTTCTTCCAATGGTCCCTTTTCTGCACCCAGTGCCTCAGACTGCCCTGCTGGAGGGTTAGCAATATCACTGACCTGAAGCAAAATGCTTCAGAGGGGGGGAAACAGCCTGCTGTCTGCTCCTGGCTCGCTTCTCCCTGTGCACAGAGCACTGGGCTCCTCTCAATCCAACCACCCTGGCTGCTGGCTCTCAGGCATCTCACTCCAGCAGCAAGCAGCAGGGGACCCTGTGGAGCATGCTCAAAGCTGCCACTCCACAGACCAGAAACTTCTGGCTCTAAGCAGCTAAATCTGCCTAGCAACACTGACGCGGACGCGGGCTGCACATGTGTTGCCGGGTGGGCCATGTCCGACGCGGAGCCAGACCCGCCCCGAGGCTGCGGAGATGGGCACAGGCGGCAGCGGAATGAAAGGGGCCCCTCCTGGACGCCGCCGCCACGGGCTATTTCCGCCGGGCAGCCCAGAGCCTCCGCGCCGGGCTGGAGCCGGACAACGAGCGGGATCTGTTCGTCACCAATGTGTTGGCAGAGGCGGAGGGCTGGGTACTGCCCCTTGCCCTGGACTCCTTGGGCTCCCTGCTGCTCCAGGGCTTGCTCCCTGAGGCCTCACCTGCCCAGCTGGCTGGTCTCCTGACCCCCCTGCTGCCTGCCCTGCACCAGGCTGCCAGCCACCCTTGTGGGGCCCATGTGCTGGAGGCTGCCCTGCTCTGTGTTCCCACCCTGTTGGGTGAGGAGGATGCAGGGCCACTGGAGGAGCTGGTCCTGCAGATGGGGAGGGCTGTGAAGACTGAGCTGGGGGCCTGTGCCAAGGACCTCCATGCCAGCTTTGTGGTGAGGACTGTGCTCCAAGTGCTGGGGGGCGCCCAGGTCGGCTCTGATGCAGCTCGGGGGTTGCCAGGGTCTGGGCCCCCCAACGGTTCCCCACCGGAAAGGGGCTTTCCTAAGCGTCTGACGAAGTGGGATTTTCTCCCACGAAAGCTCATGCGATTAATAAGCTCCCACTCTGTAACTTTCCTATCTTCAAAGCGTCTGACGAAGTGGGATTTTCTCCCACGAAAGCTCATGCGATTAATAAATCTGTTAGTCTTTAAAAGTGCCACAAGACTCTTTTGTCTTTCTACAATAGACTAACACGGCTACCCCTTTGGAATTAAACAAAGCTGTTAACATAGGCCTTTTTTTTTTTTTTTTTTTTTTTTTTTTT
>ML686006.1:2136702-2193447 GCA_007922175.1 Pelusios castaneus | reverse complement strand
CAGCTCCCCACCCCCTCTAACCCGGCCACTCTCCTTGTTCCCCCCCCACACACCCCTCTAACCTGGCCTCTCTCCTTGTCCCCCCCAACCCTCTCCAGGCCTCCCTCCAGCCCCTTCCCAGCCCCCTTACCTGGCTGGAAGCTTGGAGCTGCAGGGACGGCCGGCAGAGCTGCTTCTCGGCCAGGCCGCTCCCACCCTGAGCAAGCTCTCTCTGAGCATGCTCAGGGCGGGAGATTTGAATCTCCCCAGCCTGGCCTCAGCAAGACGGGGATTCAGCTGCTGCGCGCGCAGCTGCGTCCCCGCCGTGCATATATACATCTCTCGTTTAGGTATATAGATAACTCAGGTCCCAACACATCAATCTGCAAAATCCACTCAGAGTCCCATCTCCCTCTAGTGCTGGTCCACAAGAGGAATTAATAGTGTGCCAAATACAAAATATTTAATAGCTGATGACTAAATGCACATCGTCCATTTGGTGCAGTGAATGAGGAGTATACTATGGAAAAAATAGTGTAGTCGTGTATTTAAGATTGTAGCATAATGTATGTGCATATGTTGGACAAATTACAGTTTCACAGATAACCTTAACTTCAGTTTTTCCTTATTTTTGAGTGCTTGACTGCAACCTTAAAAGTCTTTCAGGCTTGTTTATTTGTTTGTTTTTTCATGTATTATATATATATATATATATATATATATATATATATATATATATATATATATATATATATATATATATGGAGTGAAATACTAGCCTCATTTAAGTCAATTCACTGGGAGCAGGATTTCACCCATAATCTAAATGTATTTGCATGTCTGTGTCTCTATAAATGTACAGCTTCAGATTCTCTCCTGTCTCTAAGCTCTTCTTGGCACAGAGAAGCGCTGGGGAACTGGAGAAGCAGTTACTGTTTTCTGATGTTGAAGGTTGCTTGTGTCAGCCCCAGATCAGATATAAATCAGAGTTTCTTCGAGGCCATTAGTTCCTAAGGAGTATCAGCAAACTAGAGCTCCACCATGCCATCTCTGTTTCCTTTCCTTCCCTTTTCATATCTTCTACACAGGATGGAGAGATGGCAGCTGGGGCTGGCACCAGTTTCACTGGCTTTTCTACATCAGAATTACCCTATGGTAGGGAATTGTTTGTGGGCTGTTTGCAGCATAAATCAGTCTCCTTTGTGCCACCTGGGAGGTCTGAAGATCAGATCATAATGGAGACTGCGACTTACAATTTTAAATACATGTAGTGTGTACCTTACAACTCTCCGTCCTGAAGTATTCTACCAATTTCCACTTATGCACAGAATCTCCCTGTGCAAAGATGTGGTAGGAGGAATAGTCATATTCCTTACTTCCTAAAAACATTCTGAAAACCTGGATCTGCACAAGGGAGGAAGCAAAGACTGGACAAACTGGGGGAAACAGTCAATAGCCCAGCCATGGGTGAAGTCAGGGTAGTAAGATGCATTGTGTCCTCCTTCTCTGCAGTTGACCTTGAGGCAGTATCATTTTTTCTGCTGGGACATTGTTGTGGCTGAAGAGTAGACTTAGGGCACAGAGGTACAGTGTGTGTGCATAGCTGCCTTGCTTGCCCTTCCCTCTCTCTTCTTCTGTGTGGGAGGGGAAGCAAATTCCATTCCTGGAATTGAGTAGGAATGAAGTTTGTGAGACAATAAGTACAGATATTTCTTCTTCTCCTTTAGTCCACTCTCTTGAGATTTTTCCACGTGTAACCCATAAACATTTTGTTCTGAATAATATTCTCCATATTAGTGTTTAAAAATAACCAAAAAAACAAAACACTTGTTCCGAACTTCTTTGTAGGTATTTGCTGCAATAGCTTTGCCTTTCATTACATACTTTAAAATAAATACAAAGAACGTATTCACCACTTAGCAATCTTGTATAAATGAATCCAGTAAGATACACTGAAGGGAGCCTGGACCTTTAGAAAAGAATGAAATGGTAGATAGGGTGAATGTTCGCCTTGAACATATGATAAAATCTGGCTTGCATGTACAATGTAGTCAGACACTTTTATGTTGTAGCTCAAATGCCACTATTGTTCACTCTTGGCTATAATGTTTTCTATATTTCTCTTTTCAGATAAGAGGAATGCAAAAGAAAACAAGCAAGCAATAACTAGGGCTTATTCTCTGTGACCACAGATCAAAAAACGAACTCTAAGATGCTGAAATCTTTTCACTTGTGAGCAGCATGTTTTCCCAATAATATTTAAGGCAGAGTTGGAACTTTGATTATACAGGCAATGACAGAGGCCATGACCATGGGGAGTTAAGAATGAGCCAGATCCTGATCCTATTAGCACATATAGCCGAGCTCTTTTAATAGAACTGGGGTCAGTCTCGCAAAGTAAGGAGGCTCTTTTATTCCACGCACTGACTGATTATTAAATGATACCACTTTCAAAAATTCAGATGTTGGTCATAGCAGGAAAGTCATTTTTTTTTTTGGTTGGTGTTTTCAAAATGTGTAGATTTTCTTCCTTTAGCTTTTTAGTGTAAATGTTCACACAAAAACTATGTAATACATATTTCAAGGGAAAAAGTTAAGATTATGCATAAACTTGAATAAATAATAGTTACTGTGGAAAAATGTCTATAACACATTAATTATTTCTAGTGATTAAAAAGAGGAATCTTAAATTAAATATTAAAATATGATAGGCTTTAAGTGCTTATATTATTTTTATAATTATACACATAGATATCCTGAATCTACTAGGGAATAATATATGCTTGTCTTCAACTGATAAAGACAGAGCTAAGATGGAACAAAACAAGCCCAACTAATCAAGAAGAATCAGAAAAAAATAAAATTAGATAACAAATAACTCTATTTCTCTTTAATACTAAATAGCACTTGCAACTCATTAGACAAACATATAAATATTAATACTCTGAAATAATACTGAATAACAACAAATGTTCCATGTATCATACAAAATAGACATCACCCAAAGGGCCCTAGACTTTGTCAGAAAACACGCATGCTGGGATTCTATAGGTTGCCTAAATTTAAATTCAGCCAGGTTTTGGGACTTTACTTTTTGCAACAGAACTGTTCAACACACATCATATGTAAGACAATCCAAATATAATCCAAAGAGGTTTATGACTTTTGAGATTTCCTGAAGACTGCACATTATCTATTTCAGCTTTTTTTGTTTCTTTGTTTCATAGAATCATAGAAACTGGAAGGGACCATGAGAGGTCATTGAGTCCAGTCCCCTGCACTCATGGCAGGACTAAGTACTCTCTTAAACCATCCCTGACAGGTGTTTGTCTGCTCTTAAAAACTTCCAATGATGGAGATTCCACAGCCTCCCTAGGCAACTTATTCCAGTGGCTAATCACACTGACAGTTAGGATTTTTTTTCTTAATGTCCAACCTAAACCTTCCTTGCCATAATTTAAGCCCATTGCTTCTTGTCCTATCATCGGCAGTTAAGGAGAACATTTTTTTCTCTTTCCTCCTCATGACAATCTTTTAGGTATTTGAAAACTGTTATCATGTCCCCTCTCAGTCTCCTATTTTCCAGACTAAACGAAAACAGCTATTTCAATCTTCCCTCATAAGTGAAGTGTTACAGACCTTTAATCGTTCCTGTTGCTTTTCTCTGGACTTTCTCCAATTTGTACATATCTTTCCTGAAATGAGATGCCTGGACACAATACTCCAGTTGAGGCCTAATCAGGGCAGAGTAGAGGGAAAGAATTACTTCTTGTGTCTTACTTACAACACTCCTGTTAATACATCCCAGAATGGTGTTTGCGTTTTTTGCAACAGTGTTACACTGTTGACTCATATTTAGCTTGTGGTCCATTATGACACCCAGATCCCTTACTGCAGTTCACCTTCCTAGACAGTCATTGCCCTTTTTGTATGTGTGCAATCAGGGCCATCCCTTGGGGGAAGTGGGGCCCAGGGTCAATAGCCCTAGGCGGGGCCCTGCGCCCATCCCCCCATGCTGGTGGGGAGTGTGCAGCCAGCCGGCCCGCTCTGCCCCCCACAGACTCTGGTCGCCCCCCAGCCCTGTGTGCAATGGATTTTTCTTCCTAAATGGAGTACTTTCCACTTGTCTTTATTGAAATTCATCCTATTATCCTCAGACCATTTCACCAGTTTTTCCAAATCATTTTGAATTGGGATCCTATCCTCCATAGCACTTGCAACCCTTCCCAGCTTGGTATCATTGTCAAACTTTATATGTGTGCTCTCTATGCCACCATCTAAATCATTGATGAAAATATTGAACAGAGCCAGACCCAGAAACAATCCCTTCAGTACCCCGCTCGTTATGCCCTTCCAGAGTGACTGTGAACAGTTGATAACTATTCTCTGGCAGTGGTCATCCATCCAGTTTTGCACCCATCTTATAGTAGCTCCATCCAGGTTGTACTTTCCTAGTATGTTTATGAGAAGGTGATACAAGACCGTAACAAAAACCTTACTAAAGTCTAGATATACCACATCTACAACTTCCCCTTTACCCATAAGGCTTGTTACCCCATCATAAAAAGCTAATTAATTCCTTAATTATTTGCTCCATTATTTTTCCTGGTACAGAGGTTAAACTGACTGGTCTATAATTCCCTTAGTTGTCCTTTTTTCCCTTTTTGTAGATGGGCACTATATTTGCTCTTTTCCATTCCTCTGGGACCTCTCCGGTCTTCCATGATTTTTCAAATATAATAGCCAATGACTCTGATATCTCCTGAGTCAGCTCCTTGAGTATGCTAGGGTGCATATCATCAGGCCTTGGTGACTTGAAGACATCTAATTTGTCTAAGTAATTTTTAACTTGGTCTTTCCATATTTTAGCTTCTGATCCTATCTCATTTTTACTGCCTTCCATTGCATCCTACATTTTTTTTTCCATTCCAAATGAAGTTATTGAAAAAATATTCTAAGGTAGCAGTTTCAATACTCTGATCTATGGAGCATTTACTAGTAATCCACTACAAGATGGTTGATTATATGGCTTTTGGCTCACTTACTTGTTGGCACATGGCTGCTGGCTCACCTAATTGATTCCAGTTAAATTCATAAATAATACATTAAATATGCCCAATATTGCTTGTCCTGGTAAGCAGCTTCTTTAATTGCCCCAAAGTTGTTATGCAGTTATGAATAGGAAGGCCAATAACCTCTGTGACCATGGTAAATGAGATGGTGCATGATATAATCTTACCATTAATACATGGTCCATATTATAAAATCTTTTGAGAGCCTGTGTTTTATTGGAAGTTGGGTTTTGAGATAGCCAATCATATTATTTTAAGAAAGCTTACCTTGAGCATCACATACATCTTCAATGATTTTGCCTAGCTAGGACCCCGATAAGAACAAAGAACATAAGCTCATGCTTAACTTTAAGCACATGAAAAGTCTTATTGACTGCAGTGGAACTATGCATATGTTTAAAATTAAGCATGAGCTTATGTCCTTTGATTGACGTCTATGAGAATTCTCCTATTTTTATATCCAAGGTCACATTCAGTTTTGGTTGTAGTGATTACATGGTTAAGACAAACATTATATGTACCATTTCTTAGTCTTAATTGTATTGGGTTATATCTATTGAAGCTTTCTTCAAATATTTACCTGATTGCACGATTCTTTCATCTGTAATAGGTATACTCACTCCGTCTTCTCTCATTTGTCTCTGACCAAATAATTAAAGATGTTTTATAGCTTCCTTAACGCTTTCATTTCTGGATCACCTGACTATTGCATAATCCTCTGTTGCTACTTTAAAGTGACATTAACAGATACTTGGGATATACATGGAGTTTTAGATCAAATACATTTATTCACATAAACTATTTGAACAATTGTGAAAAACAGACAAGTTCATACAAGCATGACCTATTTAAGGATGTGTGACCATAAAGGTACTAATTTCAGAATGAACAATTCATCTAGATTTAGTTCCCAGTCTCCATTGGCTCTGCCCTCTGAAGTATCCTCATGTATGCAGCTGCCACAATGTGTCAGAAAGAAAGAGATGAGCACTGAGAGATGAAACCCCGCCCATTTAAGTCTTTGGAGGACAAGCTTACAACTCTAATGAATGCTATATCATTGCATCTGTCTTGTTATCGGACTCAGTGGAAGTATTCTGATAAGCTAATCATCTTTTCTAAGTATTTTAACAAGAGAACTGAAAGATGTGCCCTTTTTTCTATGTAAAATCTGAAGATATTGTATGACAGAGTTCAAAGCTCATGTAAACTTTTTTCCAGCTCTAATTACAATCGTCAGTGATAGTATTAAGAAGTGATACTTATATTTTCTTGCTATCTTCTTTATAAGTAAGAGTCAATACTCAAAACTCAAAGGGTAAAATTCTGTCCCTATTGAAATAAATGAGAATTTTACCATTGACTTAATGGGGGCTATGATTTCATATACTGACTATAAACCCATTGCAACCCTAGACACCCCTGTATTCATACCCTAGGTTATGTCTACACTTGTTAATTTAGGTTGACTTAGCTAAGTCGACATAACAAAATCGACTTTAAGTTGACTTTGTTAAGTCGACTTAGCATGTCTACACTTAAATTTTAAGTCAACTTTGGAGGGACCCTAGAAAGTCGACCTAGAGCATCCACACTGGACACCTAGGTCGACTTCTAAGGGCTAGGTGGATCTGGGACTGGTCCACGGTGGCAGGAGGGGCACTCCTTGCCAAGTGCCAGGGGGCTCAGCCTTTGCCCCATTGTACATGGGTACAATGGGGCAAAGGGGGACAGGGACCCTGGCAGGGCATAGGGGCAGGGTGGGCAGGGCTCTGCTCTACCCTGTGGGGGGGCATGCTGGGCTCTCCCTGTGCCAGCCACCCTGCCAAGGAGGGCAGTGGGGAAGTCTTGGAAATCCCTAAGTCGATTTAGAGTTGACTTAGGGGTACTCCACTTCTGCACTGGCTTAAGTTGACTTTAGACAGAGCCCTGCCCATCCTGCCCCTATGCCCTGCCAGGGTTCCTGTCAGGCGTAGCCCCCATTGTACCCAGGTACAATGGGGCAAAGGCTGAGTCCCTTGGCACTTGGCAAGGGGTGCCCTCTGACACCATGGACCTGTCCCAGGTCCACCTAGTCCCTAGAAGTCGACCTAGGCATCCAGTGTGGATGCTCTAGGTCAATTTGGCAGGGTCCCCTTTAAGTCGACTTAAATTTTGAGTGGGGACATGCTAAGTCGACTTAGCTAAATCGACTTAAATTAACAAGTGTAGACATATCCTATGTCAGTGGGGGACAGTTTTCTGCCAACATAACTATCATTGCTCGATGGGGTGGTTTAATTATTCCAGTGAGCGAGCTCTCCCATTGCCATAAATCAACTACACAGAAGACCTCACAGTGGCACAGCAGCAGCGGTACAACTGTGCTGCCAAAAATCTGTAGTGTGGACACAGCCAAAAAGATACTTAAATGAGACAGGTCAGGAGTTCATAAACTTATTTTCTCCAGGCAAAGGAAAAAGACCAACACTTCAAACCTGGAGTGGCCCAAATTCAATGGACAATTAATTTTTATCTGAAGTGGTAACAGAAAGAGATAATTTGCACAGTAGCAACTACTGATGAGGGAGGAAACAGCATGGAACCTTTTCTTCTAGACACCATGGCTCCTCTACTAAACATGAAATAATGAACATTATCAGGGGGTACCCTTCAGAAGAATTCATTTCAAGGTTCACATCTTAGGAGACAAAGAAATGAAGTGATTTCATCTCTGTGAGCTGGAAAAGAAGCAAGGTGACAGAAACCATCTTGAACAAAGACTATATCTTGCTAGATTAAGTTTTAGACTTTTAGATGTATGCAGAGGCTGCCTTGGACAACTGGGGGCCCTAGGCGAAGGCCCATTGGCTATGTCTACACTAGGGAATTAAGGTCGACTTAAAAAAGGTTGACTTTAATAAGTCGACTTTAAGTCAACCTTACTAAGTCGACTTAGAGAGTCCACACTGGACTCCTCAGTTGACTTAAAGGGGCCCTTACTAAATCGACTTAGAGAGTCCACACTGGACTCTCTAAGTCGACTTGTTTGCTCCAGGGAGAGCCAGCCCCACATGGCAGCAAGCCCCTGAGTGGTCCGGGGGAGAAGGGAGCGAGAGAGACAGCTGGAGCGCGACGCTGGCCAAGGGAGCCCCTGGCTTCCTCCTGGCCAGACCAAGCGGTCGTGGCCAAGGGAGCCCCTGGCTTCCTCCTGGCCAGACCAAGCGGTCTCCTGCGCTCCCTCCTGGTCAGGACCATGGGGCTCCCTTGTCCCCAAGACCCGCGCTCCAGCTGCCGCAGCTGGAGCATAGGTCCCAGGGACAAGGGACCGCGGGGCTTCCTTCTCGCCGGGACATGAGTGGTCGCGGCGAGAAGGGAGCCCTGAGCTCCCTTCTTGCTGGGATCCCTGCTCCAGCTGCCTGCTGCTGAGCAGCTGGAGCACGGGTCCCAGCCCGCGCTCCAGCGGCTCAGCAGCAGACAGCTGGAATGTGGGTCTCCAGCTCTCCTTCCTCGTCGGGACCGCATGGTCCCAGCTAGGAGGGAGCGTGGGGAGTGTGGGGCTTCCTTCTCCCCAGGGTCCCCGCTCCAGCTGCTGATCAGCTGGAGCGCAGGTCCTGGGGAGAAAGAAGCAAGCCCCGCGGTCCTTTCTTGCCGGGACCTGAGTCAACTTAAGGAAACTGCTGTGTAGACGCAGAGTAAATTAAGTCGACTTAAGGAAGCTTAAGTCGACTTAATTTACAAATGTAGACGCACCCTAACTCTTTAAAGACATTAGCCATATCTAGTGGTGATATCCCTTGTCTTCTTTGTCTAAGTAGCCATGTTATAAAAAGGAACAGATAATTTAGTTTATGCATAATTATTCTAATCATGATGTTGGGGACTTTATAATTAATTCAGTGCATCAGAAGCTTGTCTCATTATCTGTAATCCAATAACACATGGACTGCTAGTTTGGTGTATTTAAAAATTCTAAACAAAATTATAGTAGATTGAATTTATAAATTAAATACTGGATTTCTGTAAACATTGATGGCTGTATTACATTGTGGATCATGCAGTTTCTTCAGTTTCAGTCTATGTTTGTTTGATATTTTGTGCTTCACCTATGTTAGTAAGAGGTTGAGTCAACATCTGCCTTATAATCCTGGGCGTCCTGTGGTTGTGCGGCTTTGGTTCAGAATAGTGACCCCCAACATCCTGCCAGCAGCTGACAAAACTCATCCTGGCTTTGCCCAACTTGTATATTTTTGGAATGCTGATGGTTGCTGCCCTGAATTCATTTCAAAATCATTCTTCTGCAGGGCCCAGTCCCTCTCACTGGACCTCCATAGAAAATGTAATAGGTTTATTGCCTTAGCAGAGACAGTATATTGCTACACCTGTTAGCTTTCTAGAAGCACATATCTTACTGAATTTACACAGCATTGATTATTTATAATCAGAGGCGTTGCTGTATAGGAAAATGATTTTGGGGCACAAGCCCTAACCCCACCCCATTCCCAGCCTTGCCTAACTTCCAAACCCTCCGCCACTATTTCCCGCATCTTTCCTGGCTTCCAAAACTGGACTCCCTGCCAGCTTCTCTGCAAGCTTATGACTGCCCCTCCCAACCTCCCCATCACATGAAGGCAAGGCAGAGAGGTCAGCCATGTGCCCCCCACAGCCCATGCCAGGCCCCAGATTCCAGCACACCACCCAACTAGAATGGGCATCTGGCATCCCCTACTGCATCTCCCCAGGAATGGGTGCTACAGCAACCCCCAAATACTCCTTCTTCCACTACATTTCCAGGTACTTAGATATACCCAGAAACCCTGTGATACATACCATACATCTTCTGTTTATACCTCCTGATAAATCCCAGGTGTCCAGACCTCTTACATATAATCCTGCTGGCATGGACCACTTCCTCAACCCCCATGGATACCTTAGAAGTATCCCCCACATAGGATCCCACTTGAATCAGGTCCATCCTACACCCATTGTGTCTATTCGTAACTAGAGTGAAGTATGGGAGTGCCCACTCTAGGTCTACACTGGCTTAAGTCGACGTTAGAGAGTCGACTTAAGCCTAAAGTAGAATTAAAAGGAGGTTTAATAAAGTCGACTTAATTTTCATTAAGGGGTATGACCTCTCTTGGGAGATGGACAGGGAAGACCTGACCCCAGGTAGGCAGAGCCAGAACCATCATGTCTGTCTCATTGGAAACAATGCCTCCCACCCCCCAGCTCTTGCTCAGCCCAGCTCTGGCTCCACCCTCCCCTGGCCAGCCAGCTCTCACCTTGTCCAGCCTGGTGCACCCTCCCCCTGCTCTAAATGACCCAGTGGGCACTCCCATACTCAATTGCTCAGCCAGGGGCTGCCCCCTTGCTCTTCCCCAGCCTGGCCAAGAGTCAACACGTGTGACATGGCTCAAAAAGCTGTTGGGCCCCAGGACCTGCCCACCCACCAGTGGCATACCAGGGGTCTCTGGCACCCAGGGGTTAAGCCTACATTTGCACCCCCACACACACACATACACTTCACAACCCCCTTTGCACAGGGCAGGAAATGTCCTAGTGCAGCCCCCAAGCTCCTATGGGGTTCTTGGTGGGTGGGAGGAGTCA
The DNA here is from genome assembly GCA_007922175.1 of Pelusios castaneus. Classification (NCBI taxonomy): domain Eukaryota; kingdom Metazoa; phylum Chordata; order Testudines; family Pelomedusidae; genus Pelusios; species Pelusios castaneus. The sequence goes on along the minus strand of ML686006.1, from coordinate 2,182,807 downwards.
GGAGGATGCTGGCTCATGCTGAGAAGAGCTCACTGCTCTGGCTTAGGAGATCATGCGTGGCACTGAGGAGGATGTAAAACTGTAAGAGGACTGGGAGGTTGGAGAAAGGGAGGCTGCACTGCTGCTCTCTCTCTGCCCTACAAGTAGTAGCAGAGCAGCTGCTGGGGGATTGCTTACAGGCCCCACTGGAGCAGGCGCTATCCAGTCCTTAGCCTGTGTGCCCGCCCTGCTCCCATAACCCTGCCCCCCCATAACCCCAGGAGTCCCCCTTCCTTACTTAGCTCATTGCAAGGCTGAGGGAAACCCATCTCAGCCAGGCAAGTCAGGGAACTTGGAAGCCCTGGATGTGTCTGGGTGGGGTCCCCATGTTCAGCTCTAGGAGGCAGGTGGGGGGGAAGTTGCAGTCCCCAGCCTTAACCTCCCCAACTCCTTTAGGGCTGGAGGCAGCTTTTCAGCCTGAACCCTGTAACAGGAAACCTTGGGGGGCAGCCCTCTCCCACTCCCTCCCAGTGAATCCACATCAGCTCTTGCCTGCTGCACTCTCCTGCTTAGCTGGGAGTGACTGTCAGGCAGGAGAAAAAGGACACGGTGCCATTGCATTTAGCTCCCCCTAAGGAGTCCATCCCTACTACCCCCAGCTCAGCTGCCTCCACAGCACACCCCACACTGCTGGGCCTGAAGGGGGAGGAGGGGTTAAATTTCTCTCCTCTTCTCCGGTCCTGGCTACATGATGAAGGGGGAAGGGGCAGCAACTCTGTAGATCCCAGAGTACTTAATAATCTTTTGATGTGTATTACTCTGCCTAAGAATCACCTAAAATTTTATTGCAGTCAATACATTTATTTGTTTGTTTTATCTAAAACAGTACATGTGGATTCAGCATGTGCAATATTTCACTGGGAGTGACAGAGCTGGTGCATATCAATTTCTTTGATAACTTGACGGACAAACATAAATGTGCTTTCAGGGTGTAATGAGTGGCACTCAGTCCTACAAGATGTCAATTCCTGGTGTTGCATCTGGAGCAGGGGATGTCTTCTGCTGGGCTATCCTATGAGCAGCTGGCCAGAAGCGCTCCTTCCCTAGGTCAGGGACTGATTATAAGCAGAGGCTGCACGTGATCTGACCCAGGAGTGGATGGTTCACACAGTAAACAGGGGTAAGACACGGCCCAGGAATGAGGACTTGAGCTGACACAGCTACAAACCTGTCCTGATTTCAGGGGGGCAGATGTCACAAACCTAAAGCATTTGACAAAGAGGGATTTTCTCCCACAAAAACTCATGCAATAAATAAATTTGTTAGTCTTTAAAAGTGCCACAGGACTCTGTTTGTTAAACTTAAAGCTATGTCAAATATCCTGAAGCCTTTTAAGAGCAGGCAAAATACAGATGCTGATCTGGTCTGTGTAGAAGGTCTGCCTTGTTGTGGAATTACCCAGTGCAGCCAGGGGAAAGTTCGGTCTGAAAATACTTCCATCGGGAAGGGGAGACACACTTATCTCGCCCAATGAGAGGTAAAGTTGGGGTCAGAAGCCTATGAGCAGGTGCCCTTGCCTGACCACGGTGGAGGAATACAGGTGCAGTTACCTTGGGTCCAAAGCTTAATTTTGTTGTTACTTTGTACTTATCAACAGATCTATTTACCATTATGTTCCCCATTTATTTAACTTGTTTAGGCTTCTAAAGTTTCTCACAGATCTCTCTGGTTTTAATTAGTGATTGTGTCTTAGTATATGCAGTCACAACTGATGTCACAAAATGGCTTCCTCCAAAGCATCTTCTCATGGCCTGGGGTCACTCTGCAGGACCCCTGCCACTATTCTCCCCACTCTCCAGAACTAATCAACTAAACACCACACAGATCATTCTTGCACAGCTTTTATTTATTCTACAAAAACAACAAACCAAAATGGGGATAAGCACATTAGGCAATTATCCTGCCACCCTTAGTATTTGCCCTTAATGTAATTCCTCCAAGGCTGTTCCCATCATCCTATCTTTGTTGTTCTTTCATTTCTCCACAGTTCCTGCATTCCCTCATTCTCCCCCATTCCACAGCTCCCTCATTCCCCCCTTTCCACTTCCTTCTATCCTTGATAGAGAATCAGCTGACCCCTGCTCAAATGTGTTTCTGCAGTAAGTAGGGTTGGCTGGCCCCGGTCCCATAGCCTTTAAAGGGGCTAACCACCGAAATATCTAGTAGGATGGGCCCATAACCTTGATTAGGGTTTCCAGATGCTGCTATAACACAAAAAAATATTTTCTTAATCAGTAGAGATCCATCTAAACAGTAGAGATCCATCTATTGAAAAGTATTATTACTATTGAACTGTTAACAGCTTTTACTTTTTTTGTGGGTTTGAAATTTTAAAACTTGTTAAAGTCTTAAATGCAAGTTAAATGTACTGCCTACACATATAAGCTATAGACTGGTTTGTGTAATATTTTAGGAACCAATTCAGTGAGGTACTTAAGCATATACCTAACTTTAAGCATATGGAAATTCCCATTTAAGGTGTGATCCCATGATAAAAGTTAGACCTGAGCTTAAATCCCTTGTTAAATCTGTATTTACAAGTTCTGTTTAAGAAGGAACATGTTACTCTCACTTTCTGGTCTTTTTCCTCTGCTAGCCTATCTCTCTGTTTCTATAATAAGGAAAAAGCACCTTTCATTAAGCTGAACATCAAGATTTATTGACCCAAGGCTAGACATCACATAATGATCTTGAAGGCCAATAAATCTTGATTCTCATCAAAACATTAAGTCAATGATAACTCAAGAGATCAACAAAATTCAGCTCTTTATTGGAGAAGTGTCCTAGAAAAGAAGAAGCAGAATTTTATACAGTATATTTGAGGCTACTTTGGATCAAGAATTTGTTGTCTAATAAATAAACTGTCACAATTGTCTCAATGTATTTTTGCTACCTATACCATGAATGGTTTCATCATAATTGGAAATCTTTCCATTACAGACGATATTGCATTTTTTTCCTTTTGAAATAGCATGTGAAATAGGAAAATTCACAGTTCTGAAAAAAGCTATTGCTTAGTTCTTAAAAATTGATTAATATCATTTCTCAGAAGTGATTAATATTTTCACTGAATTCAAAGGCAGACAGTTGTGATGTGCTTTTTTAATATAAAAAGTCTGATTGGCTAGCATTGATCCAGACATGAGTATATTTTCACTAGGAAGACTTCCATGGCTTCATATGTTTACAGATTTTAAGGCCAGAAGGGACCATTAAATCAGCTAATCTGCCTTTTTTTATATCAGAAGCCAAAAAATTTCAGTAAGTTACCTGTGCAATGAGTCTAGTAACTTTTGTGTGACTAAAGCATATCTTCCAGAAATATATCTAGTCTTCATTTGAGGACACTATCAAGAGATGGAGAATCTACTACTTCCCTTGATAGTTTGTTCCAGTTGTGAATCACCCTCACTGTTAAATATGTGTGCTTTAATATTAATTTGAATTTGTCTGACACTGACTTAAAGCAATATCTTCTTGTTATATCATTTTTTACTAAATATAAGAGTCCACAGCAGTCATAGGAGACTGTTGCTAAAATACAGCACAGTTGAGGGAAAGGCGGGTGGCTTTCTTAATTCAAACTAATAAATTTGAATAGGCTATTCGAAGTAAGGGTTAATTTGAACTAGTTAGTTTGAGTTAACCAATGTGGCCATGTTAGTTCGAATAATTGCTTAGTTCGAACTAACCAGCCCATTGAATTCAATGCAAATCACTAATTTGAACTAATTTTTTCTAGTTTGAATTAAGTTAATTCAAACTAAATAAAATTAGTTTGAATTAGTTATTTTGAATTAACTAATTCGAACTAATTTTAGTAAGTGTAGACATAGCAATAGAGTATTACTTTTAATCAGAATATAGTGCAATACTAAATCAAACATATTTAAAAAATCATGGTAAAACTGAGATCAGGTTTATTTGACACATCCTATTTTTCATATAACTATGTTGACTGGCTCCAATTATATTGTTTTTTCCCCCCCATTTATTTATTAATTGAATCCAATATCCCCTTTTCTGGGTTTTTTAGGAATTGATATCAGATCAACTAGACTATTCTTATCTATAACAGTATACTTACTCTTTTTCAATATTCAGATGACATTACCACATTTCCATTTTTCTAGAATATTCCCAATAAAACATGATTCATAAAAATTTAACCTCAGTCAGCCAGAGATCTTACAAAATCAGCTCATGAAAAACAAATCATGGAATCATAGAATAATAGGGTTGGAAGGGACCTCACAAGGTCACCTCGTCCAACCCCCTGCTAAAAAGCAGGACCACACCCCCTAAATCACCCCAGCCAGGGTTTTGTCTAACTGAGCCTTAAAAATCTCCAAAGATGGAGATTCTACCACCTCCCTAGATAGCCTATTCCAATGCTTCACCACCCTCCTAGTGAGAAAGTTTTTCCTAATATTCAACCTTGACCTCCCCAGCTGTAATTTGAAACCATTGCTCCTTGTTCTGTCCTCTGTTACCATCGAGAACAGCCTAGCTCCCTCCTCTTTGGAGCAACCTTTCAAGTAGTTGAAGGTTGCTATCAAATCTCCCCTCAGTCTTCTCTTCGGTAGACTAAATAAGCCTAGTTCCTTCAGTCTCTCCTCATAAGTCATGTGCCCCAGCCCCCTAATCATTTTTGTTGCCCTCCGCTGGACTCTTTCTAATTTGTCCACATCCTTTCTGTAGTGGGGAGCCCAAAACTGGACACGGTATTCCAGATGCGGCCTGACCAGTGTCGAATAGAGGGGAATTAGCACATCCCTCGATCTGCTGGCAATACTCCTACTCATGCAGCCTAATATGCCATTGACCTTTTTGGCAACAAGGGCACACTGTTGGCTCATATTCATCTTCCTGTCCACCATAACCCCCAGGTCCTTTTCTATAGCGCTGCTACTTAGCCGATTGGTTCCCAGCCTGTAGGAGTGCATGGGATTTTTCCGTCCTAAGTGCAGGACTTTGCACTTGTCTTTGTTGCACCTCATGAGGTTTCTTTCGGCCCAGTGTTCCAATTTGTCCAAGTCTCCCTGGATCCTGTCCCTGCCCTCCAGAGTATCTACCATTCCCCCCAACTTGGTGTCATCCGCAAACTTACTAAGCACACAGTCTATTCCATCATCAAGATCATTAATGAAGATGTTAAATAGAACCGGCCCTAGGACCGACCCCTGGGGCACTCCACTCATTACTGGTTGCCAACCAGACATCGAGCCATTGATTCCTACCCGCTGAGCCCGTTGATCTAACCAGTTTTCAATCCACCTTACGGTCCACTCGTCCAACCCATACTTTCTTAACTTGTCGATGAGAATGCTGTGGGAAACCGTATCAAAAGCCTTGCTAAAGTCAAGGTATACCACGTCAATGGCTCTTCCCGCATCCACAAATCCAGTCATCTCATCACAGAAGGAAATCAGGTTGGTCAGGCACGATTTGCCCTTGGTGAATCCATGTTGACTGTTCCTGATCACGCTATTTTCCTCCAAGTGTTTCAGGATGGATTCCCTGAGGACCTGCTCCATGATTTTCCCAGGGATTGAGGTGAGGCTGACCGATCTGTAGTTCCCTGGATCCTCCTTTTTCCCTTTCTTAAAGATAGGTACTATATTTGCCTTTTTCCAGTCCTCCGGGACCACCCCCGTTCACCACGAGTTCTCAAAGATAATGGCCAGCGGCTCTGCAATCACTTCCCCCAACTCCCTCAGCACCCTCAGATGCAGTTCATCTGGCCCCATGGACTTGTGCACATCCAATTTCATTAAGTGTTCCCTAACCTGACTTTCCATCACTGAGGGCCACTCTTCTCTCCATTCCGCTTTACCCCGTGTAGTAGCCTGGAAGCTGGCCCTCCCTGTGAAGACTGAAGTAAAAAAAGCATTGAGTACTTCAGCCTTTTCCGCATCATCCTCCACGAGGATGCCTGCCCCATTCAGTAAGGGACCTACACCACCTCTGATCCTTTTCTTGTTGTTGATATTCTTATAGAACCCTTTTTTGTTATCCTTCACATCTCTTGCTAGCTGCAACTCCAATTGTCCTTTGGCCTTTCTGATTTTATCCCTGCAGTCCCGAGCAATATCTTTATATGCCTCCCTTCTCATCTGTCCAAGCTTCCACTTCTTGTAAGCTTCCCTTTTATGTTTCAGCTCACCGCAGAGTTCCCTGCTAAGCCACGCTGGTCGCCGTCCACATTTGCTGTTCTTTCTGCACATCGGAATGTTATCTTCCTGTGCCTTTAACAGGGTTTCTTTAAAATACAGCCAGCTGTCTTGGACACCTTTCCCCTTCAGATCAGCCTCCCATGGGACCCTGCCCATCAGCTCCCTAAGGGAGCCAAAATCTGCTTTTCTGAAGTCCAAGGTGTGTGTTCTGTTTCTTTCCTTCCTTCCATTGATCAGGATCCTGAACTCTACCATCTCATGGTCGCTGCTGCCCAGGTTGCCATTTACTTCTACTTCCCCAATCAATTCTTCTCTGTTTGTGAGCAATAGGTCTAGAGGTGCAAGTCCCCTAGTTCGTTCCTCCAGCATTTGTACTAGGAAATTGTCCTCAATATTCTCCAAAAACTTCCTGGATTGCCTTTGCACTGCTGTATTATCTTCCCAGCAGACATCAGGATAATTGAAGTCCCCCATGATTAAAACAGCCTTATTTTAAAGGAATGTCATGATTTCTTTTGACATTCTTATTTTCCTTAGTTCCATTGGCTCTTTCGCCACTAATCTTATTCTAACTTTTACTCTACATCTCATCATATCTATGACTTTCAGCATCAGAGAAGTTATAATTAAAGACAGACAGAGAGCAGCATGACCACCATATGTGAACATTCATAACACTTTCCATCAGGGGCATAGCCAAATGGGGTTTTCTGGCTGGACCCTGACTCTGTAGGGTGGGCTGGACAGCTACTAGTCACATAACCAGAAGCTGAGATAAGTCCCAGACACCACCACAGTACCTGGCAGAGGCGCGAATTTCTCTACCACTGCTGTGGTGCCCGGCTGGCAGCCAACAGCCACGGCCACCACCACAACCTCAATTGTGGTCATGAGTAGAGCAGAGACGCCAGCACTGCTCCACTTGCAGCCACAGCTGCAGGGCCTGACCAGCAGCTGCCGGCCATAGCTGAGATGGAGCAGCACCAAGGCTTCTGTTCCACTTGCAGCTGCGGCCAATAACTGCCAGCTAGGACCCTGATCTTCAGCCAGGTAGGCCCTGGCCCACTCGGGCCCACCTGTGGCTTCACTCCTGCTGGCTCATATTTTCACAAAACTCTGATGTTCTTTCAAAATCCTATAACATTTGAGCTCCCCACAGCACAAAAGGGAGGAAGAAGAGAGCAGAGTTGAAGAGACACAAGAGCACTGGATCAGTAAAAAAGCCAGAGCCATGAATATCAGGAGAGAGAAGAGCAAATCATCTATGCAGGATTTTAAGAACTATTTGACTTAATATTTCCAGGAAATCGAGTGGGCTTTTTGACTGAAGTGACTTTGAAAGTAGTTTTAAATCCTGGGGAATTACAGACAATAGCAATAAGTAAGTAGGAAGGCAAAAAGAGCCCTACACATGAGAGACAGATAACAGAAAGAAAACTCTAAAATTAAATTATTTTTTTCAAATAATTTCACATTGTGCCATTATTAAATATTCAGTGTATTTTATCATAATAATTGGAAAATTCCTGTCTGATTAGTAAATGTAATTATTATTATGTTTGATTTCTGTGAATAAAAATCTGTTTAAAGAGTTGACATCAAGGTTTTATTTCTATCTAGTCACACTGTGCCTTTATATACACAAAAGAATTTTCATTTGCAACTAAGGAAATTAACAGAATTAAGTTAAAATTGCATTATCGTTGAGGACAAAGTGGTAAGGTCCTTATTCTGTGCAGATACATTGTGTAGACTATGCATCCCTTCATAATAAATTGTGCTGCAATTTTATGTCCTTGAAATTCCACAAGAATTAATTCTGTCCTTGTTCATTCTGTTATTTTAGGTGATAATCTGTTTCTTATCCTGTTTCAGGCCCCTTAATCTCTACTGGCTGCAGTACATACACAACTTGATCCCTAGCCAAATATATCATTAAAGACTGTTCATCATAGAACCACTACTGCTTGGAAGTTATGGTCAAAGTTCATGACCATACAAGGAGATCCAGTACCAAAGCAGTGGGACTTAAGAGTGGAGAAACAGCATGCCAAGAGGCAGAAAGAAAGGCTGGGGTTCACTGTGCAGCTTTCAAACAGGATTTCAGCAAGAGAGCAGGCACTTCCTGGAACAAGAAAGGTGACTAAGGAAGGAGCACTGAGTTCAATATAGAGAATTGTTTGAATAACGCATCTCCATCATGACTGTAATTCCTGTTGCCTCTTCTATACCATGGCCTGATCAATGTACCTTCAGTCCAGAAGTAGCTTAGATGATTTCATGTAGGGGTGAACCATGCAGTAAACTCCCATGAGTGACTAGACAGGGCAACTAAATCCCATATAGCCTCTCCTAGGGATACCTCCATCCACCTCATCCAGCACAAAAATGTATGGAAAATGAAGAAAGAGGAGAACGGAAGACATGGGGCCAATAGTGGGGATTTCACTGTCTCCTGCATGTTGTTGTTGTTTTGGAAGTGGAGTTTGCCAATTTATTCTGGTTGAGGATATAGCCCATCATATTTAAAGTTATTACAAATTCATATCAGTTTACAGTATATTCTTAAACTTATACCTTTTAGCCTGAAACATTTTTTTAATTGGAGCTCTATGAAAGTATTTTCTCCATGATGATGTTCAAGAAATGTACCCTGTTATTTGGTTTCCAAATTCTGGAAGGCAGCCTGCTTCCCTGGTTTGCTTGGAGATTGGGGGTGGAGATCGGGGTAAAGAACCAAGAGGTTTTGTGTCTGAGGAAAGATCAGAGAGCAGAAGTATGAACATGGCTTTCCACCAATGCTTTTTTTTTTTTTTTGGTTGTTAAAAAAAAAAAAAAAAAAGGTGCCAATACTCAGCCAGGGACCTGAGGCCACCAGTTGCAGCGGCAGGATCCAGTGCTGCATCGCTGTGGAAAAAAAGGTGCCGGTACCCCTCAGGACCCGAGTACCATCACAAAAAAAGCCCTGGTTTTCACAAACTTTTCAAACACTTTGGCTATGTCTACACTTACCAAAGTTAGCTCGAATTAGTTAATTCGAACTAACTAATTCGAACTAATTTTAGTTAATTTGAATTAACTTAATTTGAACTAGCAAAAATTAGTTCAAACTAAGAAGTGTCATTCATGGCACTTGCTTAGTTTGAATTAGCGAATTGCATTGAGTTCAATGGGCCGGTTAGTTCGAACTAAGCAATTAGTTTGAACTAAGATGGCCACATTGGTTAATTCGAACTAACTAGTTCAAATTAACCCTTAGTTCAAATAGCATATTCAAATTTATTAGTTCGAATTAAGGAAGCCCTTAATTCGAATTAATGAAAGCCTAGTGTAGCCAAGGCTTAAATTAGTCTGAATTAAGCTTCCTTAATTCGAACTAACTTGCCAGTGTAGACATAGCCTTTTAGTTTAGGTTCCTAAGCAGCCAAACACATCATATCTAGAAGGCAAAGTTATGTCAAATATGAATGTTTCACAAAGTTCCAACTTCATGATTAGTCAAGATTAGTTGTGGTTCAAGATTTTAGCTCGGCAGAGTTAATGACATGAGGGTTTCCTAAAATTTTGGTTAGTTCCCACTTGCTTCCTAGTCCATTGTAACAATCATAATATTCTCCATGTTGCTATCACATAATTGCCCTGATGTTGCTTGTGATATTTCAGAAAAACACCTACAATTACATCCTCTTCTTAGGACTAAGCACAAAAATCTATGACTAAAGATATGCTTGTTCAATGGCAGCAGGAATGACTACGCTCTTTTATGAAGCTTTCTATTTTTTTTGTTTTTCCACCATGTTTTGTCCATGCAGGCTATCACCAAAACAAGAGAAAGACTAACCATTCTTCAAAGTGAAGAAAATGGTTGCTTACCCAGTATATACATGTGTTCCCATTTGATAAATACAGTTTAAACTAAGAAAAATTGCAGGCTATAGAAATCTGCTCTCTGTGTGGCATAGAAGAGAGACTACAAAGGCAGTTTTCAAGTCCTTATCTCAAAAGGAAAGAGATGATTGCCTTAACCTTTGTTATCAGTATGAGACCTGCTTTAATGCTCATAAAGCTCAAAAGGACTTAGGAAGTGGAGAAAGGCAGGGCTAGATGGGCTGCACTTTTCTGTCAAATGACAAGCTCTTGAACAGAAGAGTCTCTGTGAAAACTGAGGTAGTATATGCTCAAATATAGAGAAACAGTGCCTCTCACAGGTTTAATCTTCTATCAATTTACTCTAATATTGTAACTTAAATACAAAGAACAAGATCACACTAATGTGTCAGTTTTGTTTCCATAACATGCTTAAAGACTGCAGATGATGAAAGTTTTATCATTGGTGTTTTCTTTCCAATTATTATAATACTCTGTAGAGGTTATTACACAGGATACTCTTAATTCTCAAATTCCAAAGGGGTAGCCGTGTTAATTCTCAAGTGTCAGTTAAGAAAAAAAAAAAAAAATCAAAGCTACATCACCCTGACTCTATCACATTTGATTTCATTTTCTTTATCCCATTCAGAAAAAAGTTCCTCAAAGAATGTCTACCTGACTATGGAGGTTAAAGACTAGGCACTGAAAGAGATAGTTAAGCTGTAACTAGAGAAGGGGAAGAAGTCTGCCAGAGACTCTCCCCAGTATCTCACTCCCCTCCTTGCTCCCGGTTCCATACGCTTACAACCATAAATACAAAGTCATGATGAATGCAGCATATGGATTCATTTAAATTATGCATATACATATATACACACTGTATATGAAAATTATGTGTTCCTGTATATCTGAATACATATTTATACGAACCATGAAGATGTGACTTAGAAACCCCTATTTCAGATCATTTATGAATATTTTGACCCTTGCTGATCTGCATACAGATCTTTGTGGGACACTACTGATCACCTCGCTCTTTTGTGAAAATTGACCATTTATTTCTATCTTTTGTTTCCTATTTTTCAACTTGTTACTGCTCCATAACAGTACCTTACCTTTTATCCCATGGCTGATAGTTTCTTTGAGATAATTTGGTGAAGGACTTTGTCAAAAGCTTTATGAAAATCCAAGTAAACTATACTGACTGGATCACCCAGTCCCTTATTCACATGATGGTTGACCTCCCTCAAATAATTCTAGTGGATTGGTAAGGGATTACTTCCCTTTACAAAAGCCATGTTAATTCTTTCCTGATGAACTGTTTGTATCCATGTGTCTGATCATTCTGTTTTTTACTGCAGTTTCTACCAGTTTGACTGGTACTGAAGTTAGGCCGACCAGCTCTGAATGATAGTATTTTATATCTACTTTGCTCTCACTTGGCACTGATGAAATAACTTCATAAGGTGCAGCACATAATCAGTGGTGGCACAGACCCAAGGTGAACCATAGAAGAACAAATTCCTATGATTTTGAATTGGGTTTTGTTTTTTCATTTTTTTCCCCTATAGCTGTTCAAGAATTTTCTGTCAAAATAACTTTCCAATGGAAATGCAATTGCAAGCAAATCAAAACTTTTCTCTGGAAACAGGGTTAGTTTGTTGGGAAAAAATGATTTTCTATCTGGAAAAAAAAAATAAATTATTTCATTTCATCTCAATTTGAGCTGAATCAGAATATTCTGTTTTGTTGCACTGGCCTGAAAGGTTTGTTTTGAATTAGTTCAGCAATACATTAAATTGAATTTCCTTATTGATGCATATTTCTATGGACTTCCAATTTTTTCCAATGGATCTGGATCCTTGGAGAACTACATCTCCCATAACTCAATGAAGATTTCCATGTGATCAAACTTTGTGGTGAATCTTGGAAGCTTCAGGACTACATGGAAAATGTAGTCTGGGAAGAGTTCATGACCCAAAGCTGAGAAAGAGAGCATCAGTCTTCTAAACTACAACCCTCCTGATGCAAAGCACCACAAAGGGAAAATGCAGTTTAATGTTGAACTGATTCAAATTAAAGTGTTTGAGGTCTTTTAAAAAAAATAAAATACCATAAAAAAAAATTAAAAAAAAAAAACCCACCACCAGCCTAAAATATTTTGATGTTTATGTAACAAAATGTTCTGACATTCCCAAATTGTAATATTTCAGAATTTCTTTTTTGCAAAATATTTTGAAATTTCAACTCCTCATCCCTATTTGGGGTAAAAATTAATGTTGAAATTCTAGAATTTACCATGGGATGGAAATTCCAAATTTTGCTCAACTTTTCTATTTCATTTGTTGTGGAAACTTTTTAGGAAAGGGAACTGCCCCAAAACAAAACATGAGAAAAGGCTTAAAGTAGGAAAACCAACTCTAGCTAAGGTCATTCATAGAAAAGGAGTATCAATGAACAGAGGCTTTAAAGACTATAAAAAGCTAGATGTACAGTAAAGTCTGTGAATGCTCACCTTTGTTGCTGTCTCTGAATGCCATCACATAGATGTCTATGAATATACTACTTTACCAAAGCTTAATATCTTAACTCTCTCCCTTTAATTTTGTTATTGCTGTTAATTAACTTTTTTTTTTTCTAAACAAAGTCATCTAGCTCTTGGAAATGTAATATCCAAGGGCAGGATGCATACTTTACTGAGCAATATGGCTTGATTTCCTTCTCTGATCACAGTACACAGTGTATGTTTCAGATTTAGTGAGCATTATATGGCTCTCCACTTTTGTATTTCTGAGACATGGACCTTTTCCAAATATATGTGAGAAATTGGTGCAAACTGAATGCAGGGCTCCTGCTCATACTGATTCAGTTAGGATGTAAACAATTTGATGTCTAAGCCATATTCCCCAGGATCACTGTCTCTCCTGGAACAAGTTCAGAGTCAGATGTCACTATTTTCCTGGATCTTAAATATAAAAAGACAGGGCCCATATTTTTCAATAATTTCTCTGTATTAAATATTAATTTTCACAGATGAAGCTCCATCTGGCACAGTTATTAGCCCAATTTTGCTTGTTCCATTTTCAGTTTAAAATGGTCCAGGTTCACTGAAAGGATGACATTACTCCATGCACACCTCTTTCTCACATAGGGATGGACAACTTGAGTGCCGCCCCACACTCTGTGGGCTTTGGGGAAAATTCCACTTGTCTCTAACCACTGAAAAATTTCCCTTAGGAAGTCCAAAGATTTGGCCATTTGTACTTAAATGCCCAAAAGTGAATTTTCAAGGGTTTACCAAGCCCCCCAACTCCCAGTATTCATGCTTTATCACTAGAAACAAAAACTCAACAATGTGTACCTACATACCAAAAAATAAATTAATGGTCATAATAAGGAATCTCACTCCATTAATACAGTATCTTAATCTGTTGGTAAGATACGTTTGTCAGTGGTTATGACACCTGCCAATACATTTTTTTTACTATGTTTATCAAATATGACTTCTCTCTCACTTTCCCCATGAGTTCCTACATATTTTTTTAGAAACCATATTTGTTTAAAAGCCTGTCTCTCTATTCTTAGAACTAGATAAATATGTATGTGATCCATATGATAGGATTAAGGCCACACTTTATTTTACTCATTCAGGTCCCTCTTCCTAGCTCTTTCAGTTCATTTTCACCTGAACAGGAAAAGCAGCTGTGCTTAGTGAGCTGGAACAGATATAGATACAAACATAAAAATATATGTGAATTGTTAGCATATTTCCTATCACAAGCTCCTACATGATTCCTGCACATAGAGTTAAGATTTACTGAAGATAGTCATTTATTTAATACTTAAGTGACATAGCTCTCCTTATAATTCTTTTTTCACACCCTTTGCTTCACTTTTCAGTTTAGATTGCAAGTACATTAGGGTAAGGATCATCTCTTACAGTTTAAATATCTAAATGCCCCACTATGTTAGGCATTATACATTATTTTCATACAAATAATAATCATCATAAACATAAACTGGTGCTTTATTTTTCAGTGAGGTTCTTCCTTCTTTTTAGCCTACCATCCTTGTTGTTATTTTTTTAAAGCTGGCCAAATGGATTTTAGAGCTGGATAAAACCCATAAGGGAACAAAGATGGAAGTCTAACTTTAAATCTAGATATTTTCTAACCTAGCACACTGGAATCAAGCCCCAGGACCTAAATAAAACAAATATCAATAATAATTAAAAGTACACTTATGAGGCTGTCCCAGCTCCTTCCTAACATGCTGTTAATAATGTATCTGTTTTAAAATGAACTTTAGGGTTCTAATTTGTGCCCTCAAATGTTGCCTTCCACCAACACAGCTCGCATAGCTCCTGGCATTGTTTGAGTCAAAACAGAGAAACACTACAAATATTTAAAGATCATGAGGAACACCTTACTACTAACAGATGAGAACACATTTTATTTACAGCAAGACATTTACATCTATGGGTTGTTTATCTGAATTCAGTAGCATGTATCTTAAATACCAAACACCAAGATTTGCCATTCCCCCATCCGACAAGTCCAGAGTTCCTTTGTTTTCCAATCATCCATGCTCCTTTATTTACAGTGCTTCACACAGACACTTCTACCCAGCAGTCCTCAGTCCATTTCCAGCCCACAGTTCTTGTGGGCTGGCCTGGGGGTTCAAAGTTGTATTCCTTCTCCAGATTGCAGCATGCCAGCTAATCATTGATTCCACCTGCCTAAGCCACACTTCAGGGCCCTGGAGCTGGCTTTATCCTTCACTGGACAGCCAGGCAGGTATTCCCTTTCCCTCATTAACTTGGGGCTTCTGCTTAGGCTCTTCATTGTGGCCAGCTGCCACCCATTAACCCTTCACTCTGAGTGCCTTGGAGATGTCTCTCTGCAGCCCAGCCCCTTCCATGAGAGGTAGCCACTGTCTGCTCTCCACAAATGATTATTAAAAAAGCTAGCATTTATGCTTCTTGAACTGTATATCAAACAGGTCTGACTCTTGCTAAATCTCAGTTGTAACTACCATGGGTGCAAAGAGGTTAATCAAAACATTGCATTACCCATATTGGAAAGAATATGTGGCACACAAATCCGGTAGGAACAACTCTGGCATGTCTTCAATCACAGTCTTTTCCAAATAATTTAAAGATGCTTCTGATTTAAGTTAGTTTCTTCTAGCAAGACCAACTGGCATCTTGTTTGCTCTCTATACTGCAGTTGCATTTAGGCTCAAAGGGTTTTTCCTTATTTAAAGCAGGACGAATGCCAAAATATTCTCTTTGTGAACTATGAAACACTCCTACTTCATCAGTATTTCAGCTCTGATCAAACCCATCCTGAACATTTCTAAGAAAAAGCTTTCTCCCTAGTGCCCTCTTGCACCAAATGCAAACTTTAAAACACATGTTGTGTAACTGAAAATATGAGATGAAGATCTCAATGGAAAGTAAAGTTATAAAATGTTTGGGTGTTTTAGCCTCACTTTCCTTTCTTCTATTCCATTAATTTTTTATTTTTTTTGAATAGCTTGTGGTTATGCTCAGTTCCATGAGAGAAGGTGATGAATTAAAGCACCATTTACACCTGGATTTGTGGATTTTACTCTCTCAATTTTTTTAACTCACATTGCAACTAATTCATTCATTAAAACCCTAAAGTCATTTTAGCAGACACTAGATTCTAGTGACTAGAGCATTACTCTACTCCAAAGTGATTCTCCAGTGATGCAAAATTAGCAGAGCCTCAAGTACGTACTTCATCCCCTTTAGGGACAGGGGCCGTTGCCATGGAAAGAGAATAATAATAATAATTAATAATAAAAATGTCTACTTGTGTATAGCATTTTGCATTAGTAGATTTCAGCATCCTTTACAAAGGAGATCAATATCATTATTTCCATTTTGTAGATCTGAGAAAAGGGATCTGGATGGCATTCTCTCACAGTCAGCTACTTCCTATTTCTTAATGCATTAGGATTACAAGTCTCTACTACCCTATTTCCTACTGACTGGTTTCTGAGTAACACATTTACTAATTGTTCACAGTTCACTAAAGTGGGGGAAAGGATGTTGTTATGGGCAATCAAAAATTTAATGGGGGGAATACTCATAAACGGCGAGCCCTTCCTAATTATCTGTGGGAAAGTTGGAATTCGTTGCAGGGTTCAGATTCCTTGGCTCATATTTATCGCCTGGAACATGCCCTCGCATTACTGAATAGAGAAGGGATACTGCAGGGGTCTGCACTCAGCGCCACAGATCATCTGTTGGGAATGGTTATCTTAAGTTTGGAAAACATAACTGAGGCACTGATGATTGTGATCACCAAAAACACAAAAACTATTTTATGGAGTGAAGCTTGTAATGAAGTATACTAAACCCTAACTGATCACTTAATAACCTCATTGCAAGATGCTTACCAAAGTGTTTGGCTCGCTGAGTTGGGAGGTACCAAACTGGCAGCTGGGTCCAGGGGTGGCGAGGTGCCTGCTGGCTCCTGGGGCTGACTGGTCTCCCCTTCCTCTGGACCCACAGTCTCCTCTACTGAGCCCTCCTCCCGGACATCGTCGGGGGAGGGAGGCTCAGCAGAGTCAACTGTGTGTTCGGGGAAGTCCCCACTCTCCTGCCCCAGGAAGCCGTGCAGCTCTGAGTAATAGCGGCAGGCAGTAGTGGGGGCTGCCCCCATCCTGAGGCTCACCTCTCGGGCTCTCTGGTAGCCCTGCCTCAAGTCCTTTATTTTAACTCGGACCTGCTGGGTGTCCCTGGTGTAGCCCTTAGCAGCCAGGGCCTGGGAAATGGAAGAACAGATCTCCCTGTTCTGCTGGCTGCCCTGCAGCCGGAGAGCCACTGCCTCATCCCCCCAAATGGCTATGAGAGCCAGGATTTTCTGGTGGCTTCAGGGTGGTGCCTGCCTGCGGCACTGGCTGCCCTGCTCAGCCATTCTCAGGCAGGCCTGGCCAGCTCTGAGCTTCGGGGGGGGGGGGGGTCAGGGCTGTGTCCTGCCCCGTGATTGGCCAGAGCTGGCTTCCTGTCCCAGGAAATCTGGGAGGAAGGTCAGGAAGAGGAGAAGGGAGCCCTGGAAGCCATTGAAGTCGACTTAGGGCTACTCCGAGTCTATACTGGCTTAAGTCGCAGCGCAGCAGGATCAGGACGAGAGCCACCGGAGGGTCGAGCAGTGGGTGCTCGAGCGGATGCTCACCCTCTTCAAGTGGCAGGCACAGGCTATGGAGTAGCTGGAGGAGCGCCTTTTCCCCCCTGAGCCCCATCCTGTGCCCCAGAAGTGGCTCTCCTTGGCAGTGGCCCAGGACCCGGGGCAGATGCCAGTAGGCCAGGGACCCGCCTCCTGAAGGCCACTGACTCCGACCCCTTCCCCCTCCCTCCCGCTCTCCCCCAAACCCCCTCCCTCCCTCAACCGTCTTCACTCCCTCCAAACCTCCTCCCTCCCTCAACTGTCTTCACTCCCCCCAAGCCATCCAAACCCCACAACTCCCAACCCCCATTATCCCCCTAAATAAACAACCTGTACCCCAATATATGTTTCCTTGGTTTTTTTATTGGTTTGGGGGCAGAGGGAGACGGGTGTGGGGGGATGATGGGGCAGGCATGGGTGAGTGGTGGAGTTGACGGGGCCTGGGAGCAGGCCTAGCCCTCAGCAGGCCTCGCTGGCAAAGTGGGCCCTCACCACATCCCTAATGGTCTGCGCTTGCTGATGACCTCGCTCAGTCCAGGGCAGGGCGTCCTCAGGCTGCTCATAGTGAGCGGCGAGCCCCTTGGCCTCAGCTTCTCAGATGTGGGGGACCCTTTCCTCCCGCAGCTTGCAGAGGTTGTGGAGGCAGCAGCATGTGCTGACAACCTCCGGCAGGTTGCTCTCACCGAGCTGCAGGCGGGTCAGAAGGGCCCTCCAGCTAGTCTTCAGCAATCCAAAGGCTCGCCCAATGACACTGCGGCACTGCTTGAGCCTCTGGTTAAAAAGATCCCTTCCGTCATCAAGGTGGCCCGGGTACAGCTTCATAAGCCAGGGGTGCAAGGAGTAGGCAGCATCTCCCGTGATCAGGACAGGCAACTGCATGTCCCCGATGGTGATGATGTGGTCGGGGAAGAAGGTGCCCACCTGCATGCGCCTGTAGAGGGCGGAGTTCCTGAGGATCCTCGCGTCGTGCGTCTTCCCTGGCCAGCCGACGTAGATGTTTTGAAAGATCCCGTGGTGGTCCACCAGGGCCTGCAGGACCACAGAGTAGTACCCCTTGTGATTAATGTAGTCCCTGGCATGGTGTTCCGGGGCTCTAATGGGTACATGGATAGCGTCCACAATGCCCCCACACAGTTTGGGAAGCCCAGCCTGGTGAGGCCATCAAAGAGGTCATGCAGGTTGCCCGGGGTGATGAATCGGGCTAGCAGGACACAGTTGATCACCCTGCACACCTGTATGACGGAGATCCCTAAGGTGGCCTTCCCAATGCCGAACTGCTGGCCGACGGAAGGGTAAGAGTCCAGGGTTGCCAGCTTCCACAGTGCTACGGCCACTCTCTTGTCAGCGGGCAGGGTGGGTCGAAGCCAGGTGTCCATCCACTGCAGAACTGGGGTGAGCTCATGGACCAACTCAAGGAAGGTCCGCTTGCTCATCCTGAAGTTCTGCAGCCACTGTGGGTCGTCCCAGGTGGTCAAGATGACTTGACCTCACCAGTCAGTGCTGGCTGCACGTGCCCAGAGGTGGCAAGGCATGGCACGCACTTCAGTGAGTGCAGCAGCTTGCCGGGGCAGCAAGGTGGGGGGCAGGCTGGTGTCTGCTTCCATGCTAGCGGCTTGCCAGTGAAGTCTGCTCCAAAAGAGAAGCAGCCTGATCAGTAGCTGGCAGATGTTGTGCAGCTGCCTGACAATTCGCAGGAGAAGAAGAACCCGATCTCTGACCTGCTCAGCATCCATTTTGACAGGCATAACGGGGAAGATGCTGAGCTCACTTCCTCTTTTACGGGACTGGCCGGGGAAGGGGGAGCACTTCCTGACTGTCACATGCCACACTTCCCATCATGCACCACTCCTAGTCCCCCTAGCCCCTGCCAGTCAACTTAAGCATCAAGTGGAGATGCTCTAGGCTGATTTTGCAAGGTCCCCTTTAAGTCAACTTAATTTTATAGTGTAGACGCGCTAAATTGACTTAACAAAGTCGACTTTAAGTCAACTTTGTTAAATCAACTTAGCTAAATTGACTTAAATTAACAAGTGTAGACATGGCCATTGAGAGGATGGTTTCAGTAAACTGCCTAATATGACAGGTAACACCTATTTTAGAGCCCATCATTTCATATGTATATTTGGGATTATATTTTCCAATGTGCATTACTTTTCTTTTATCAATATTGAATGTCATCTGCCATTTTCTTGCCCAGTCACCCATTTTTGTAAGATCCCTTTGTAATTCTTTGCAGTCTGCTTTGAACTTAACTATTTTAAGTAATCCTGTGTTATTTGCAAATGTTGCCATCTTCCTGTTTAACCCTTTTTCCCAGATCATTTATGGATATGTTGAACAGTACTGGTCTGTGTACAGATCCTGGAGCACACCACTATTTTTCTGTCTCTGTTCTGAAAAGTGACCATTTATTCCTACCCTTTGTTTCCTATCTTTTAACTAGTTACTGATTTAGAAAAGGATATACCTTCTTATCCTGTGACTGCTTATTTTTCTTGAGAGCCTTTGATAAGGGACCTTGTAAAAGGTTTTTTTTTTAATATCAAAATACATTGTATCCACTGGACCACCCTAGTCCACATACGTGTTGACCTTCTCAAAGAATTCTAGTAGACATGATTTCCCTTTACAAAAAAAAAAAAAAAAAAAAAACATGTTGACTCTTCCTCAACAAATTGTATATGTATATCATATGTGTCTGATAGTTCTGCTATTTATTATAGTTTCAACCAATTTACCTGGTAATGAAGTTAGAATACTGCCCTGTAATTGCTGGGACCACCTCTGGAGCCTTTTTAAATAATTGGAATCATATTATCTATCCTCCAGTCATCTGATACAGAAGTGGCTTTCAATGGTAGGTGATGAACTGTGCACCACTCTTTTTCCTATATTGTGTTCATTGCACCCCAAAATCTGGACAATTAAAAATTAATAAGAAGTGAAGAATCTGTTACTAAGAAATTCTGAATCATTAAAATCCAAGAAGAAGCAAACCAAGAGGATTATAAGAGTTTAAGCTCTGAACTAGTGTAAAGGGCAGATTCTTTCCTAATATTAATAATCAGCATGATTGGTCACCTGCTTTATTATAATGTTGCCAGAGGGTTTTTTTTTTAATTATTCTATTATCAGGAAAAAAGTAATTTATTACAGGTACAGTTAATGCTTCCCTTCAAATCTTTATCATTCTTTCCACTTTCTCTTATGCAAAAGAAGTTACTGTACAAAAATTAATTTGGAGAAGATATTTTCTAAAACCATTCCTTGAATAGCTTTATGGAGTCTCAAATAGATATTCCATGACACCAACTTAATAAACAATAAATACAATAAATAATAAGAAGAATGAATAACTGAGGTTATCCCTTCATCAAGATGTGTTAAAGAGACACTTACAAAGTACTGAGGCTAATAATTAGCCTGCACTGCATTGACATTGACATTGTCATCACTCTTCCATGCTTATGATCCCTACTTGAAAGATTAACAATAAATGTTTCCATCACTGTATTTCTTTCTAAAGGAAAATTATATATCTATATATATATCTATATATATATCTATATCTATATATAGATATATATAGATATAGATAGATATAGATAGATATAGATATATTCTTTTTCAGAGAAATCAATGTTAAAAGGTCAATGACAATCTGGAAAATTAATGGCAAAGTATATGAGTAAATTTGCCTTCTCAGAAAAAGAGAGAGAAAGAGAGCGCTCCATCCTGCAGTTTGATCTGTCCTAGCAGGCTTCTATGGCTGTACAGAGCCCATTTATTTTTAAGACCACCAAAGCTATACAAGAATAAGATTTTATCTATGTAGATTTAATTTGAAATATTAAGGTTAGAGTGTGTATGTTGCAGGTGATATAGGAAGTAATTTGTTCATTGAGCACCACAGAATGAGTTAGTTGTATTCAGGGTTTCATTTCCTTCTCCATTTTCCAGCTGCGTGAATGATCACTTTGAAAAAGAGATACATTGACAGACTCCAGAAGGGAAGATCTTTCAGGGTGAGGTATACTGACAAGGCAGATCAATATTTAGAGCTAGTAACCTTGATTGTGTCCTTTTAAAAACATCTTGGACAAGTAGGGTTCCCCTATAGTCTGCCAGGTTTTGTTCAATGGGAATTATTTTATTACACCTGACACCAAACATAGCAAACAGCACATCAGTAACTGCATAGCACTAAATGAACACTTTGCTGAGATTTTAGATTTTGTGCAGCATTTACAACTTACTCCAGTGAACCAGAAAAATATATAAACTTATCCTGCATGTACCATAATGAAAAGTATGAAATCATATGTATGTACGTGCATACACACACATACGCACACAGGAGTTGTTTGGGAAATTGATCTTAGGTGAACCTTAAGTGATAAGCAATTGAATCAACCAATTGTATACAATATTATTGTCTTACAATTGTGTACAGAGTGAGCTTTTTCCTGAACACTAATGACACAGTGGCGATCAATATCACTGCAAATGTGTGCATTAACACTAAAGGAGGCATTATATATAGTCATTGATATATTGTTTTAAAGTGTGTGGCCAAAAAGAAGAAGGATCAATTCCTGCCCAGAGAGAAAGAGGGGTAGCTATCTACCTGTATCCTATCTAAATTAAGCAAGGTAGAATCAAAACAATAGAAGACCTGTTTACATATAAGGGGGTGGGATGAGAAACCCACAGAAAGAAAAGAACAGCATAAGGTCAGCTTCCTTGTGGACACAGAAAACAGGATATTTTCCTGCCTCCTGAAGCAAGGTCATTGATCTCTGGGAGATATAAGCAAGGATGGAAGCTATATCTGACATCAATTACTAAACAAAACAAGAGATCTTGCAAGGTGAGAAAGATGGAGCCTTCAACCTAAGGTGGAGGAGCGTTGAAGTCTCTGGAACACAACAAAGGTCAGAAACCTTCTTAGATAAATGTGATTTGCCTAAGACGATGAGTAAATCCAGCACCTTGTGTGACACTGTCTGGATTTAGGGGACCATTTATGATACTATTTCTTATCAATATTGAATAATTTCAATAATCCATAGGAACTATCTGTGTTTGGTATCAATAGAAGGATAGCAATTTGCTGGGAATGACTATATGGTTTATGTGTAGGTATTGCATCTGCATTAGAAGTTAGGAATATGTTTGTTATCTATATTTCAACCTGCGTGATTCTGGGATATTCCCCAGATGGGATGACCACAGCCATTGTCTCCTTAATGGTCCATTAAGGAAACTCCCAGGTACAATGGGCCCAGGGAGAAACCTGTTGAGCCACTAGGACTTGAACTTAATGACTCAACTCCATTTTGATTGAAAAGAACTCCACACAGCATGGAGAAGGCCAGAGGTGATAAAAGGCAGCAGCTCCAACTCCATCCTGTCTCCAGTCTACAGCCAACACTCATCTCTGGAACTATTCCTCTGCGATTGGAAAAAGGACTGAGGCCCACCCGAATGCTGGGTGTTTACTATAGGAACAAGCCTGCAAACTGCTTTACATGGACTCTAAATCATTTGTACGTATGTGATTCACTTTCACCCTTTAACATCTCTCATATTTTGCCTCTCTTCATTTTATATTAAACCTTTGGTTGTAGATACTAAAGGATTAGCTATCAGTGTGGTATTTTGGGTAAGATACAAACCTATATTGTTCTGTGTGGTGTGGCTGGCCTTTTGGGGTCAGGAGAACCTATTTCTTTAAGGGACCATGCGGTTAAGTAGGAGCCAGAGGAGCTGGAGTGCAATAAAGGGAGATGTTTCTATTCTGGACAGGTTTCTTGGTACCCAGTGGGGGGAGCTAGAAGCCTGGTTGTGACTGATAGGGAGACTGGTTTAAGTATCACCCCTCAGTGTTTGCGGAGTTTGGCTCCTGGTTTTGCAGCTCACCCTGATTTTTGTACGTCCAGGAGGCTATCCTAGGAGGCCCTGGTCACACCTTGTATTTTTGTGGAAGGTCCTGACTAAGGGAAAGTTAGCCATGGCTGGGAAGAAAAATGACTTCTGAGAGAAAGCTTCTTGAACAAAGATTGTATCTTGCTAGATTATATTTTAGACTTTTGGGTGTGTTTTCACTTTTATTTCTTTGTAACCCTTTATAATTTTATTGTTCTTACTTAGCATCACTTAGCCTATGTCTTATTGTTAATAAATTTGTTTCATTTTACTCTAAACCAATTCAGTGCTCTTTTTTAAAGGGAAAGGTATATTCACCCCTGCTAAATTAATAAGCCGTCACATGTTTTGTGTCTTTAGAGGAACAAATAAACAATATGATTTTTGCAGACAAGGGCTGGGCATTGCAGAGCACATAGTTCTGGGAAATATGGGGCTGGATTTACCTTGTATGTAGTAACCTAGGCTGGTGGAAGCCAAAGTGGAGCTGTTGACAGGGTTCTGGCATCAGAGCTGATGAACCAGGGCTACCTAGCATGAAGTTACTCAGGGATCTACAGCAGCAAAACATTGTGAGGCACCCAAGGTTATAGGGCAGACTGTGGCACAACCTGTCAATGGTCAGGATTTGCATCTCAAACCAACAGGACTATTCTAAATCCCCCTGTTCAGTCTGTAGGTTTCAGCTCTAACTCACAGGGTCAAAAAGGGAGAAAGTTGTTCACTTATCTATGTATGAAGGTTCTGGATCTATGGCTGCCTAAACTAGTAAAGGGTCTTGACTGTTGGGAGAGAGAGCAAAGATTTCCTTTAACAGAAATAGCTGTAATAAATCATTAAATCTGTGCTGTAGAGAGGGCTCTCTCAAATTCTTGTGAGTTCTGATTGCTGCTCTGCTTGCTTTAGGAGGGTTTCTGGATATTCAGTCATTTCATCTTTCCTGAAAGCAGTTAGCAACAGGCTCACTGCATCCTCTCTAGTGTCACAGTGGCAATAGGGGTATGTGTAGAATTTGTTTTCAGCTGACAGCCACTCAAGTTGAATTGTCAAGCCTTTACCTGGAATGAGAGATTGAGCCTGTGAATGAAGGGGGACATCCTTCCTTTCTTAAAATTCTGAGAGTGTCTCTTTTTTCTTGATCCCTAACCTCTTAGGAGATTGACATTTCAATGGCAGACAAAAGAGAATAAAAATGTTTTACTGAGTCTTTCTACAAAGAGAGCTGTCATTTCCCCTTTTACATAGTGTTTTCTAGGATGTTATTCCAAAAGGGTTTACTGACATTTTCTGTTCCAAAAGACAGATTGTAAATATCACATCTCTTTTATTGAAGTAGAAACTCTTCCATAGGGTCTAAAATAATCCTATCGCTTCTCTCAAAGTCATGTCACTGTCATTACATCCATGACTGATGTAATTGTCAGCTGTCACAGTTCTAGTCAAGCTCCCCCTTTTGGACATTTAGCTGACTGCTGTGAAGGGACGCAGCTATTAGGTGGTTTTTAAGCCTTCAAAGTCTGAACAGTATCCAAGCACTGTTCCTGTCTTGGGATCCATATCCACACTCCTGAAGTGAAAATCTTCTGTCTAATGCGCCCTCCCAAGAGCTTAGAGCACATGACCTTCATGCTCAGCCCCATGAACCAGGAGCCTCTGACCCCATCCCCCACCAGAATCCTTAAACACACCCTCTCCTGTTGTAGTTCTGGGTCACAGTTTAACTCCCGCAGGGGTCATGTTATAAGATGTAGCATCTAACACATACAGACTTTGCACAGTACTCAAACACTATTGCTTTCTTTATTAACACAAAAAATACAACAGAGTCCTGTGGCACTTTTAAAGACTAACAGATTTATTTATCGCATGAGCTTTCGTGGGAGAAAATCCCACTTCGTCAGACGCTTTGAAGATGAAAAATACAGAGAGCTATAAAAAAAGAAAAAAGAAAAAACCCTACATATATTTCCCTGCTTCTGTTTCCTCACCATTCCAAAGCATTCTTTGGGATGGTGTTCAGTCATCTGGGACTGTCTGGCACCCATCTGTTGCAGACCATCACTTGTGTACTGAAACAAGTAGCCTTCTCTTCCCAATTCTTCTTTTCTGAAGTTGGCCAGTTCATCCCCTTCTCTTGCACAAACTTCCTGTGTTGCTCTCTAAATCTTCCCCATATGTGTTCATTTATTACCTTAGTCACTAGTGCCTTTGCTCTGCTCAGTAAATGTCCACTTGACAAGCCCTCAGTCTCTACTGAGAGAAGATTTCCCACTTTGAGAACCCACCTTACCATAATCATTGTATGGTTAGAATACAGTGGTCAAGGTTGACAACTTTCTGTTTTCCCATATCTGAAAAAGATGTGACCCAACCTTACCAGCAATGGTGGGATATGCATATATAGAGGCACATTTATGATGCACCAGCTTTCATAGTAATGACTTCATTATATCAAGCAGAATTAATTAGCTGTACAGACAGACTTCTCAAATCATCACACAGAATTATACTAGACAATGAGAGACAGATGCACTTGCCTTCATGATGGCTGCATATTATTATCCTCCTTAGTTAGAGCTGTGCATGTGGATCTTTAGACTTCCCGTTTGATTGGTTAAGGACTGTTGTTTCATTTTTATAGTAGAACCCTGTTAGTTTTTCAATAATGCCTATTTCAATAATACCTGGTACTCAATCAAATTGGCAGTATTTTGAGGAGATTAAATATTTTGGCCAGGACTCCAAACCAAGGAATGGATTAACAACATGCTCTACTTGATTTATTTTCTATGGCTTTTATTTTTTGAGGGCATACTTTCATGCTAGTGGAGGTCCTTTTCCCATAAGTGGAAGGTTAGACTCAATTAATAGGATTTTTTTCTACCCTTCTCTCTGTCTTCTACCTCCCCCAAAACCCCAAGCAACTCTTCTGAAGTGTGGAAGACTCCAGCCTCAGCTAAATACTCTTTTCTGTGGACAACAAGGAGGAAAATTAGTGGGGACATGGTGTCCAGTGCTGATTGAAATTCAGTTGTTCAGCTGATTGAAAATAAAGACTTCAAGAACACAAGCACATCCGTGCTTTACCTTTCTAGCTTGTTATCTGTGTACACAGAGAAAAAAGGGATACGAGAATGAGTATGGCAGTGGGACTTACTCTATGCTAACCAGGGATGCCCCTGACTCATGAAAGCACACATTTTAACGAACTCCTCCTTTTATTGATCTCAGAGTACCCAACCACTGCAGAATGCTCACAAAACATATACTAAAAGGTACCAAGTCTTTTTCATCCCTGCCATCCAAAAGAAATATAATTTCTGAAAATAAAAGTAAACAAACTCTATTCCACACACTGTATGTCCTGTACATATAGATCTTTCAGTGACCCTTAAACTACTGAGGACATAAGTGACCCTAAAAGCCCATGAATGCCAACTGGCAAAGGGTTCACTGTTGCAATAGCAACTACCAGAGCTGGCAAACTCACTATGCCTAACACACTGCTGCCTGTAGTGGCCAGGAGGTGTGGTCTCCTTCAGAGATTGATAACGAGAGAGGCCCAACTAGGGTGGAACCCAGAACTCTACACTCACCTGACTGGAAACAGAAAGGCAAGAGAGGAAGGGGAGGTATAAAGGGTGTGGCCAAAGGAGAAGGATATCTGTCCCTTCCTTGGTGCTGTGGCCAGATCTTGATCGCTGCCCAGAGGAGAAGATGCCAGGGCTGTCTACAGGTTGGAGCCCTGAAGACTTGTCAGAATTGCCTGGGACCGGTAACTACCTGTGACCTTGAGGAGTTGCCTGATGCCAACGAGAGCTAGGGCCTGCCCCTTGTTCTTTTCCCTGAGGAACTAGATTGCAACCTGGACCACAAGTACATGGTGAAGGGGTAGAGGAAGTAGCACAGGGGATGCTGACCTGAGTCTGGCTGCATTAAAGCCTTAGCACCAGTCAGCAAGTTGCGACGGGAGCCCCACTGATTCAGTGGTGGGACACCCCATCACTGAAAGGGCCCTGGGCTGGAATGCAGTGGAGTTGGACGAGCCTGCAGCCCCCTCCCGCATCACCAGTCACACCCCTGGACCTGCAAAGCCTCTATGGGCTGTAACCAGCACACTTTATTTGTCCACTCTGCCTGGGCTTTTGACTGTTTGTTTGCCCTACACAGGGCCAGAAACTGTTCTTCTTTGCTTGCCCCCCTCTGCCTGAGGGATTGGGCCATAAAGTGGTTCATGGCCCTGCCAAGTGCTAGAGACTATTCACTTAGCCTATCTGGCCCTCACTGAGGGCCCAGGCCACAGAATGTTTGATTGCCTCACCTGATGGTTGGGAAGTAGGCCTGTGGGATGGCTCAGCTAAGCCAAAGAAGCCCAGAACTGTTAATTTCCCCACAATAGCTTAAGCCTCCCCACAGAATATAACAGCTGTCAGGTGTGACCCCCCTCAAAGATTGACAGTGAGGGAGGGTTGCCCAAACAGACTGCTATCAACACTGTTTCTTTGGAGAGAGCACATTTGGTAATTTCTGTGATCATACAGAGAAAGAGGCTGAGATGAGAGTGGCTGGGGATTAAGGTACACTTAACATTAACCTAAAAGGCAAAATAAAATCTTGCAGAATATTGGGGAACATTGTTTGGGTGCTAGCAGACTGGAATTATAGGCAAATAACATCTAGTTTGGCACCAGCAAGCCTCGCTCTTGCTGAGGCAGGTAGGAAACAAGGTGACTCAATCCTGGGCTCCCTAAGGAAGTGCCACAGTGACATCCCATAGACAGCTGCTCTGAAGTATCTTTGTCCATTATCAATGTTTATAAGCTATTTTATAAGGATTTAGTGGACAAAAGGGGAGAGGAGGTGGCATTCTATGCAAAAAAATGGCATTACCTGTTTCCTAGTCACTGATAACTTGGAAAAAAAATAATCTTGAATGCTTATGGATCAATATCCTAACAGAGACAGGACAAGATGGGATGTTAATTGTTGTCTGCTATTGACCACCCTATCACACTAGGGAATAAGATGACTGACTCCTTCTTCACCTATCTGTAAAGTGTAGAAAAAAATTCTGTGTGATCATAAGGGAACTTCAATTTTGTTACAAATACTGGACTCTCCAGCCTCCACTACTAAAACACCCTTGGAATTTCTTAACATTATAGAAGACATTTTCCTAACCCAAAAAGTGATTCGGCCCACATAAGAATTCTTTTTAGACCTTATCCTAACAGATAAAGAGGAACTTGCGAAAGAATTAAAAAATAATGATATCATAGGTACAAGCAATCATGAATTGATCACATTTATAAGGTGCAAAAAGAGGAAAGTCTAGACTAGCGAAGCATATATTTGATGCATTAATAGGACCAGCTTCACAAAGCTAAAAAGTATTATGAGCCAAATCAGTTGGGAGGAAGAATTTAATCAGAAAAATGTGAATTGTAGCTGGAAATCATTGAAGAACACATTATTTGACCAATCCCACAATTGATGAAGAAGGCTGAGCTGGTTAAACGGCTTAGTGTGGAAGTGAAAGCAACTATAAAAAATATGTAAATAACAAATGGAAGAAAGAGGATGTTGATAGTAATGATATATAAACTCAGAAGTTGGGAACTATAGAAAATTGATAAGGAAAACAAAGAGACCAAAGGAGGAATATGGTCTCAGAGTTAAGGGCAATAAGAAGAATTTTTTAAAGTATATTAGGAACAAAAATAATCCTAATGATGATATTGGTCTAATAGTAATAAAATGTCAATAATAATGCAGAAAAGTAAAAAAATATTTTTCTTCTATATTGGGGAGAAAAAATTGAGATGATATGGTCTCATCATTATGGTCATAACATACAACACTCTTTCTATTTTATCAATATGTCTGGAGAATGTTAAGCAGAAGTTACTAGAACTGTACTTCTTTCTTTTTTTTTTTTTTTTTTTAATCAGCAAGTCTAGATAATAAGTGTTCCAAGGGTTTTATAAGAGCTCTCTGAAAAATCTCACTGAACAGTTAATGTTGATTTTCAATCTGTTTTAGAGAACTAAGGGAGCTCCTGAAGAATGGAAGAAAGCTAATGTGATAACAATACTTAACAAAAGGTTAATCAGGATGACTGGTTAATTATAGGCCTACCATCCTGACATTGATCCCTGGCAAGGTAATGGAGATAGCTGATATGGGACTCAAATAATAAATTATAAAATAAGAGCAATATAATCATTGAAAAATCAATATGCATTTATGGAAAATAGATCCTGTCAAACTAACTGGATATTTTGTTTTCATCAGATTTTGTTTGATAAAGATAATAATTTTTACATAATATAATTAGAATTCTGTAAGCCATTTGAGTTGGTATAGCATGACATTTTGATTAAACAACTATAATGATATAAAATTAACATGGCACACATTAAACGGATTAAAAGATGGCTAACTGATAGGTCTCCAAATGTCATTATAAGCGGGGAATCATCATCAAATGGGTTTGTTTCTAGTTAGGTCCAGCAGGGATTGGTTCTTGATGTTATATGTTATTTAACTTGTTTATCAATGACCTGAAAGAAAATGGAAATCACTGATAAAGTTTGCAGATGACACAAAAGTTGGAAGAATGGTAAATAACGAAGAGGACATATCCCTGATTCAGAATGATCTTGATAATTTGGTAAACTGGGTGCAAGCAAACAACATGCATTTTAATGTCTACATGTATATGTTTACTCCTAGGAACAAAGAATGCAGGCCATACTTATAGGATGGGGGAAGTCAATCCTGGAAAGCAATGACTCTGAAGACGATTTGCGGGTAAGGTGATGAAGTGAACTAGTGCTCACAAAATGACACTGTGGCCAAAAGAGTTAATGTGATTCTTGGATGAATAAACAAGGGAATCTTGAGTAGGAATTGACAGGTTATTTTACTTCTATGTTGGTCACTTATGCAACTGCTGCTGGAATACTGTCCCCGTTCATGTGTCCACAATTCAGAAATGCTGTAGTTAAATTGGAGAATTGGTTCAGAGAAGAGCAAAGAGAATAATTCAGGTATTAGAAAATGTTCCTGGTAGTGATAGACTCGGAGTTTAATGTAGTTAGCTTAACAAAGGAAAGTTTAAGGGGTGACTTGATTTTCAGCCTGTAAATAACTACATGGAGAACAAATATTTAATAATAGGCTCCTCAATTTACCAGAGAAAGCTATAACAGGATTCTATGGCTGGAAGTTGAAGCTATATACATTCAGAGTGGAAATAAGGTGTAAATATTTCACAGTGCAGGTAATTAGCCATTGGGACAATTTACCAAAGGATGTGGTGGATTCTTCATTACTGACAATTTTAAAATCAAGATTGAATGTATTTTTTAAACATATGCTTTAGGAATTATTCTGGGGAAGTTCTATGCCCTGTTTGTACAAGCGATCAGACTAGATGACCACAATGGTCCCTTCTTGGAATTTATGAATTATTGTTGTCTTTATAACATCTTTAACAAATTAAAAGTGTTGAATAAAGAGGATTTTTTTTTAAAGGGTTTGGATCTGCTGGTTATGCCACTCCATTTCTTGCTGGTGTGTTTCATTCAGAATGGATTTGATTCGTTCTTTTTTTGTCATTGAATGTCAGAGTGAGACACCGATGGAACTGGGAATGTTAGAAATGGGGTGAGAATTAAAGAAAATGTTTGACAACTTAAGGTTATTTTTCCTATTTACATAATGATGCTTTTAACTGTGTCAATCCATTAAAATATTAGAAATAATCAATGCTGCCAGCTCACTGATGCTTTTAACTGCACTCACCTGCTTCCAAGGAAGCATATTATATAAAGCCATTAGAAAATATGTGTTAGTTCAAAGAGTAAAGTAATATTGAAATCTGAGGGCACCAAGTGACTAGAAAATATCTCTTTTGTAAAAAATTGAGACTGATTACTTGCAAGAGAAGTGGGAAAATGCAGAATGTGCACCAGGGAGACAACAGGGGAGCCAGAGGGAAAAGTTAGAGAGGAAATAAAGTCAGAACTTGTTTACAAAGCTCTTTAATGCACTCTAGGCAAGAGTATCTGCTGGAGTAAATGGGTATAGCTCTACTTCAGTGGAGTTTATGCCAGTTTGCACACTCTTAGGATGTCATCCTCAATGGCAGTGGTTCCCAAGCCTTTTGGTTCGAGGGCCACAGATATCATTTTTACAACCCTGAAGGGCCACCAGTCTCCACCCACTGGGACCCACTGCAGCCAGACAGAGGCTTTTTCCTCACTGATCTCTTGTCTGCCTGGTTGCAGCAGGAAAACTGCACATGTCCTGTAGTCCTATGTGCTCCACCTGGGTCCCTAGACAGTGGCTCCCTTTTGTAGCCAGGGGGATGAAAGATCAGTGCTCCCCTCCCTCTGGCTTCAGCAGGGATCCCAGAGTGTAGAGACCCAGGCAGAGTGCTTTGTTCTTTGCTGTAGCTGGAAGAAGGGAGCACTGATCTCCCATCTCCTTGGGTGAGACAAGGAGCCTGCACTAGTCCTCTAGCAACACAGAAACGCACTCCACCTGGATCCTTAGGCAGCAGCTCTCTTCTGCAGCCAAGAGCAGGAGAGTTGAGGGCCACTTTGAAAGTACCTGAGGGCACTTTTGAGCCCTAATCCACAAGTTGGGAACCACTGGTCTATGGTATCACTCCTGTGCCTTTTCATTACTCATACTTTTAGGTTGTCCATGTTATAAATGATACATCACAGTGACATGTTGAGTAATACATACTGTCCTTGTTACCACACCTAATTTCTAAGGGAGCGTCTACACTGGCTAGTTAGGATGACTTAAGGATGCTTAAGTCGACGTAAACAAAGCCACGTCCACATTGGGATTTTCTTAATTTGACTTAAGTATTTCCTTCAATCGACTTAAGGAAAGCTTAAGTCGACTTAATAACACTTACCTTTAGGTCGACTTAAATCTTAAATCAATTTCTTAAGTTGACTTAAGGCCAGTGTAGATGGGGATTAACCCTAAATCGACTTAATTAAGTCGACTTAAAGCCAATATAATGGCTATCTCTGCTGTTAAGTCGACTTAACAAAGTCGACTTAAAGTGTAGTCAATTTGTTAAATTGACTTAACAAGGTCAACTTAACTTTGTAAGTGTAGACTAACAAAAAGGTTGCATGCAAGTTCTCTCCTCTAAGAAGCCATGACTCAAAATCATCCCTATTGTATGAGTGGGACTCACAAGGATACTTAGGCACCTAACTGCCACTTTAGGCATCAAATCTAATATTTAGGCATCACTGGCATTCACAAAAAATGTGCTAAACTACTGCGTAACGCCGTAACCCAATAGGTGCCTAAAGTCCTTTGGTTCCCATGTTTCTGCCATTAAAGTCTGCAAGGTGCCTGGGCATGTGTACAGCCACATTGGTCCTGACACAATCTAGCAGCTCACCGCTAACCCATGCCTAAACCCCAGTGGGATTCCCAAATTAGGCATTCCCCCACCTATCTCACCTGCAGAGCCTGATCCCATAGTTGTGCTCAGAACACACCTAAATCCCCTGGAGGAAGATATGGTGGCTTACAGTTTTTAGTCTACTGGTTAGAGTATTCATCAAGGAGGTGGAAGATGCAGCTTCAGTTAGCCCTTCTGTTTGAAGTGAAACAAGGAGTTGAACTCGGGTCTCTCACCTCCCAGGACAGCAACTGAGCCACTGAGTTAGAAGATAAGGCTCTTTCAAGCTCTACTGTAGGATTTATTTCCATTATGTATAAACAATTAAATATTGATTGATCACCAGGAACAGGAATCTCTCACCACCAGTTGAGTGAACTAACCAGTGGGCTATAGAGTCATTCTGACTCTCTTTCTGTACAGTAAATACTTAATTATTTGTATATGTAGTGGAGCAGCTTTAACAAGAGACATTGAGAGTGCTCCACCCCAGAATTTCCTACAGATCAACACTACAGCATCTAAATCTCCCTTGCAAACCCCAACCTCTGAGTATATTGCAAACATAAAAGCATATCTTTTACATGATCACTTTTCATTAGATTATCATTAATCTCATTTCCTATTGACATCCAGCCTTTAATGTATGATTTAGCTTTATGATTTAGGCAAAGCTTCTATATAAGACTCTACATCAACAACCACCTAAAAGTAGAGCATGGCATTCTAGCTTTTGCATAATCCAACTGCAATCTCCCCAATAAAATGATATTATAAGTTTATGCGTGTTTTAAATGTGGTGTGGGAAATGTACAATGTGCAGGTCCTATAGGCTATGTCTACACTTGTAAATTTTGGTCGACTTTAGCTAAATCGACTTAACTAAGTCGACTTCAAGTCAACTTAGTTAAGTCGATTTAGCATGTCTACACCTAAATTTTAAGTCAACTTTGGGGGGACCTTACAAAGTCGACTAGAGCATCCACACTGGACACCTAGGTTGACTTCTAGAGGCTAGGGGGACCTTTGGCAGGTCCATAGTGGCAGGGGGGCACCCCGTGCCCAGTGCCAGGGGGCTCAACCTGGGTACAATGGGGCAAAGGGGGACAGGGACTCTGGCAGGGCATAGGGACAGGGTAGAGCCCTGCCTTTGGGGGGGGCATGCCAGGCTCTCCCTGTGCCACCCCGTTGGCAGGGAGGGCAGTGGGGGAGTCCTGGAGAGCTCTTAATTTTCATTGTCAACTTTATTTTCCTTAAGTCGACTTAAGCAGCTTGCTTAAGTCGACTTAAGGAAAGTGTAATGTAGATGCAGAGTAAATTAAGCTGACTTAAGCAAGCTTAAATCGACTTAATTTACAAGTGTAGATGCACCCATAGTGTCTTCCTTGTGTTTCTATATCCTGTGGTGCTGATGGGAGAAAGTAGGGCTTATTCACACTGTCCTCTGTGGATGTTTGGGCTTCCTCTCAAGACATGTGGCTGGAGAGTGTGGTAGTGTTTAGCTCACAGTGCATCTATGAGGTTAATGTTAAGTGCCACAGAAAGCCAATGTGGAAAGAGTGCGCTTAAGGATCATTACGGGATTCAATTATAAGGAAAAAACAACAATACACAATCAAATATTTGTGACTTCTTAATTGCAAGCTGGACCTCAGAAACTTAAATGAGGCTCTGCTTTCAAAGGCAAAGCAAAGTGACTGGAAAAGAATGCTTGTTTCCCCTCCCTCACCTCTTGTTCATATCTGCTTTCCAAGAAGAGACAACAAAAAGAAAAAATATATATGTTCCAATTGCATGTATATTAGGAAAGCTTATTTGGGTGACATCCTTCTCAAAGAATCACTGTCAAGTCCCCTGCAGTGTCAGCTATGTTGACAGTGGACCACATCACAGGACTGCAATTTGTGAGTCATCTTGCCATCTCCTGCCTAGTAAAGCAAACTGTCCTTGAACACTGACTTTTTCTTCTCCCCACTGAGTGGTCAATGACTGTCCTATCAGCCTGTCATCTCAGAAAGACAAGAAACAAAGCCTGCTTTTTTTGTGACAAGGTAAACTGTTGTCCTGCCATCTAGGGTAATCTTCAAATAATTTGATATCCCAACCAGATCTGATCTGGATATTTTATGACCTGTATGTGCCTGGTTCTCCTACAGCTGTACTGATTTAATATAGCAGTAACTTCTATTCAGCTGAAGAAAAATAGCATTTGCCTCAAGAAAAATATAATACAGTCAACACAAATTTGTTGATTTCAAATTACGGGTAATACTCAGTAGAATGTAAATCCTTATTCACTGAACTTCCACGTATTAAAGGGCACTTTCCAAACTCAGATAATATATTTTTTCTAAATACTATTACAAAAATGCATTAACTCTTGTATGCTCTTTATTGTCCTTTACCCATCATTGTACATTACCAGGACAGTCCACTGTAAATAAACTAATAACGTTGGTCCAAATTGTGTCTGTTCGAATTCCATAGATAGAAATTTCTGTTTACATGAAGGACTCAGCCCATGTCAAAAGGGTGTGTCAGCTACCTTTGTAGCAATCTAATCCATCCTGAGGATCTTGTGGAAGTTCCTCTCCAGGTCTATTGTGCATGCAAGATGAGGGTTGGCCACAGGGGACATGCATTATCCTCCTAGCCCCAAGTCTACAGAACATAGGCATGCACGCATGCATAAATTATAATATAACATTGTTGATGCTCCTGGCTGCATCTGGGGTCGCAAACTGGGTAACTCGGGGGCGGGGGTGGAAGGCCACAGTGTCGATGAATCCCCTTCGCTCCAGACTCAGACACAGCTGGGACATAACAATCCCAACAACAGCCCCATATAAGGATGTTCCCCAGTTGAAGGAACTGATAACCTGTTCCTCATAACGGAATAACAGTACCTGTCTCAGACGGTCTCCGCTTGCAATTATAACATAACCTTGAAAGCTTGCTTCTAACCCAGAGAAAGAGGAGGAGGGTGGGATCTTTTCACACACAGCAAAGGTAAACTATATAAGAGTCACTGTACCTGGGAGGGGGTGCGCATGATTTGAGACGTGTCTGTCTCCGTATGCCTGCTTGAGATCTCAAATAAATCTTAGTGTGCTTCTCTGCCCTGGTGTGGTTATTAGTGCTGCGCACTCCAGGCAATGAACCCACTGTTGCTTGCCCCTGCCTGTCTTCAGGCATCCACCTTCAACAGTTTTTGGTGACTCCGCCGGGACTTGAACCCAGAACCTTTGAATTAGAAGTCCAATGCACAATGGATAGCACATTAGACTTCTAATTCAAAGGTTCCGGATTCGAGTCCCGGCGAAGTCGCCAAAAACTGTTGCAGGTGGATGCCTGAAGACAGGCAGGGGTAAGCAACAGTGGGTTTGTTGCCCGGAGTTCACAGCACCAATAACCACACCAAGGCGGAGAAGCACACTAAGATTTATTGAGATCTCAAGCAGGCACACGGAGACAGGCACGTCTCAAATCATGAGCACCCCCTCCCAGTTACAGTGACTCTTATATAGTTTACCTTTGCTGTGTGTGAAAAGATCCCACCCTCCTCCTCTTTCTCTGGGTTAGAAGCAAGCTTTCAAAGTTATGTTATAATTGCAAGCGGAGACCGTCTGAGACTGGTACTGTTATTCCATTATGAGGAACAGGTTATCAGTTCCTGCAACCGGGGAACATCCTAATATGGGGCTCTTGTTGGGATTGTTATGTCCCAGCTGTGTCCGAGTCTGGAGCGAAGGGGATTCATCGACACTGTGGCCTTCCACCCCCGCCCCCGAGTTACCCAGTGCGCGACCCCAGATGCAGCCAGGAGCATCAACAACATAATATAATTCAGGATATGTAACCCATACTAAAACAGTGTGTTCCCACCCACCCCCATTGCCAGTAGTTTAACCATGTAGAGGTACGAAAGTTTGCTACTATCTGTAAGCTACTGCATCAGTGAGGTCCTATCTCAAAACCCACAGATGGGTTTCTGACCAAACCAGCGACATCATTACAGGTGGTGGCCTTGATTGATTTTAAAAGGTTATTCTCAGACCAAAGAAGAGGATCAAAGAGAGCTGGGCTGGAAACAGTTTTCCTATTCAATTAAAATTTTCATTATTTCCTCCTCATTCTGAACTGGAACAACAATTGAAATCTTAAATTTTCATAATGGAAAGCCAGAAGTTTTATCAGGTCAACTGAAATATTTTATTTCAATCATTTGAAAACATTTCTATTTTAATTTTAAAAAGCAACTATATATTAACTTACATATCAGAATAAAAGACTGCTTTCACTGAAACAGCTTTTAAAAGAAAAGTCTAAATAAGACTTATCTTTTGCTGCAAAAGTTTCAGTTTCCCAAATTGGAATTTTGCAATGAATAAAGCTTCACTGAAAAATTCCTGATCAGCCCACTGAGGCCAAATCATATATTCCTTACTCAAAATTTCCTGTAGTCAGGCATAATTCCCGATAAAGTTAGTGGAAAATTTACCTGAGTAAGGAATTCAAGATTTGGCCCTATAACCATATCTTGTATTTATACAGCATCATTAATCCAAAGCATTACTAAACTATTTGCTATTTTAACACACTGTACAGAGGATTCACTTTAATGGCTGCTATTATACTGCTACCTCCGGGAAGGACATTAGTCCAATAGACTATCACCAAACTAATTTTCACATGTGCTAAACCAGGCATCAAACAATATTTACCTAAAGGATATACTTGCTGTTTATTAACTTTCACATGTTAAACTGGGATGCCATTTATTTGCCTAATAAATGGCAATTTCCAAAAGATTAAAAACTAATGAATAAACCATTGAGCCACTTGCCACAGTGTGAATCCATCTAATTCATAAGTGTTCTTCATTGATAGTAGGTACCTTTCACAGTTTCGATGGTGACAATTGAGTGAAAAATAGCAATTTTGCCTCAGAAGCATACTAATCCATTTCTTTGAGACAACTTTTAATATGCATACAGTTTGAACAGCATTAAACAAGCACTTCTTAGCTACATCTACACATGCAGCTCTATATGGCTATGTCTACACTGGCAAATTAGTTCGAATTAAGGAAGCTTAATTCGAACTAACTAAAGCCTTGGCTAAACTAGGCTTTCATTAGTTCGAATTAAGGGCTTCCTTAATTCGAACTAATAAATTTGAATATGCTATTCGAATTAAGAGTTAATTCAAACTAGTTAGTTTGAATTAACCAATGTGGCCATGTTAGTTCAAACTAATTGCTTAATTCGAACTAACCGGCCCATTGAACTCAATGCAATTCGCTAATTCGAACTAAGCAAGTGCCATTCATGCGTTTCAGAACACTTTTCAACTGGAATCTATCGATCAGTACAAGTGATCTTGGATCACAGTCTGAAAGCAGCTGCCATGTCTTTGGAGAACACTGGGTACTCATCAATCAGTGCTCAGAGTATGCCACCCTCTACAACGTTGCCTGAGTTGCCAGAAACATGGACCTGTCCCAGGAGATTTCATGGAGGCTGGAGGAGCTGGGCATTCACAGATTCTGTCCCAGTATTGGGAAAGCATAATGCATCTTAGGCCTCTGTACTAGAGAGTAAAGGTCACAAACAACTGCTCTGGGAGGGGACTTAGCAGATGTTCTTGCTACAATAAGCTGGACCAACAGATCTCCAGAGCTGAGAGTAGGAAGGCTGAAGTGATTCACAACCCCCTTATCAACCTCAACTGGCCCCATCATATGAAGGGCCATCAACAAAGGGCAAGGCAAAAATATATAGTACTGGAAAGCTACTTCTTGTTTCCATTTTGGTATCTTCAGAA
The DNA here is from genome assembly GCA_007922175.1 of Pelusios castaneus. Lineage (NCBI taxonomy): Eukaryota > Metazoa > Chordata > Testudines > Pelomedusidae > Pelusios > Pelusios castaneus. The sequence continues at coordinate 2,144,327 of ML686006.1, read as the reverse complement.
GTGCTATGGTCTCCAAGTGATGGCCAGCCTTTAAAGAAGACAAATATGACTGGTAAAGCTACTTCTGAAGTAACAAAACCATATGCCAAATGGCCACTTGATGCATTATAAACATTACAAAATGTTAATAAAATAATGTAGGTATCTTACCATTTTTACCCTAAGCTCCTTCCCCATGGGCAGGAAAAGTGGTCTGAAGGAAGGGGTCTGTAACAGTAACGTTTCTGGGACGCCTTAAAAAGTATCAATATTGTGGCCTTTGGCAGCAAATCTATGTTATGTGGGGGGATTTCTTAGATTCCTTCAAAAGAGAAATGAAATTTAATGGTAGCCTCCTCTTTGACTTCCAAGGATATTCTGATGCTGATACGGAACCCATTCCACTTGGAAGACAGGGGAAGCACTGCAGAAATAACCAGGGATGATGGAGAAGAATCTAACTTATTGGCTCTAAGAGAAGGAGTTAGAAGCAGTTCAATCTCCTGAGAGCAATGGATGATTAGTGTCTTGGGCAGTTGGACCCAAACATGGACTGTGTCATGGAGCAGTAGTGTACCTAGCGATGATGGGACCTTGGTCTCATGCTATCCCTGCTATACAACTGATGATGGAGCACTTCTGACATTGCTGCTACTCTCCTCCCAGTTCAGACATCTCCTCCTTCTATTACTTCTCCTCCTCCTCTTCCAGATGCCACTCAGGCTGATGCTGATGTAGCAAATCCTAACCACCTTTGCCTGTGAGAGAGGAGCATCCTGCATGCCCAGAAAAACATTCTCTGCTGGCCCTAGAAATCCCTCACAGGAGACGCCCCAGAGCAAAGAGGAGGGAAACTATGAGCCCCACCCTCTCCCTGTAGCCAGGTCTGTGCTCAGCCACAAAATCCCAAACTGGAGACACCCTTATTTGTCCCCCTTCACAATATTCTTGGGTATATAGATATACTGACAGCGATACTGTTGGCGCTGCTGGATTGATGTCAAAGGATTGATTAAATATGCAGTGGAGACCTGCTCAATCAATCCTAGAAGTGCCCTTCTGTCAATGCTGTAAATCCACCCTGGAAGAAAAGTAATGCTGCTTTGACTCGAGGGCATTTCCCATCAGCACAGTACAGTGGAGATGCCATGGTAAGTAAAAGTTAAGTCAACAGGAGATATACAATCTACTCTACATAGCTTATGTATCTTCCGTTGACTGCAGCTGTCAGTGTAGACCAGGCCTGTGGACATTCCCACACTTATCAGAGCAAGGAGGAAGTAAAGATAGAGGAAACATGGTCAGAAAAATTAATGTTTGACCCCTTCTCTGGATTTTTTTCCCATTTGTTCCTGTTTAAAAAAAACAAAAACAACACACAACACATTTAAAGTATGTATTTGATGTATGTGTGTAAATAAAAGTTTCTGTTCATTTGTGTGTGTATCTTGTTTTCTGAGTCTGAGCAATATGATGCTTCCCAGAAGTTTGAGATGGAGTAGTAGAATTCACAGCACATGATTGATTTCTAAAAGGCTCATGCCATGGAAATGAAAACAATTTTAACCCTCTGACAACTCCTTCTACTGCTCCCCCAAACCCATGAATTTGCTATTTTAAAAAGTGGGGAGGGACTGTGATACTTAAGTTAGATGTGAAATAACTGTTGCTTTTCAAAGCACCAGAATGGAGTGGGGTGGGAGAGGGAGTTAATGGAGATATTGGAATTGTTGTTCATGTTCTAAGTATTAATACAGACCAGGGAAACAAAACTAAATTAACATTGAAGGCATTTGACACTTAGCAGTGCTTTTAGGACCTCTCCTTCCCTACCCTCACCAGTCACTACTGGCAATCATGGGAGTACTCACACCATGGGATAAGTACTTTAGCAACAGTATCAGAAAATGTTATGTGGAAAGAACGTGTGAAGTACCTCCAAAAACCTTGCAAAACTTTTTAACAGTACTTAGTGCTTAAGTGTTCCCCATAAAAGCAACCCAAAACAGAACAAGATAATATATAACAAAAACATTGCTCAGTGATGCCCTTCAAGTGCATTAATAGTCACCTCCACACAAAACTTGTCTGCCTGTACAGACTTTGAGAAACAGATCTGTTCTGCATTAACTCACTGTGGAAATATCCCCCTTAGCCTTAAATATGTTGGGCAAGGAATAGCACACGCAATAATCTGAACCACATTGGCCAAATTGGGTTCCAGAGGTATTGCCAACAGGCTTTCAGACACCCAAAAACTCACTCAACCTTCATTTTTCAGCTTCTCAATCTGGAGTGGAATTCCCTTTTTCCTTCATTGGCAAAGTCAGGGTACAGCTCCATGAGCCACTGTAGAAGTGGGTATTAGTTAGCCCCCAAAATAAATGTTGACATAGAAACAGTACACAATCACCTTCTTCCACCTGTAGTACAACCCCAACCTCTTACGCATCCTTGTATCATGGACCTCTCCCACGTTACCAACATATACATTCATGAACTGATCCTTGTGGTCCACTTAGCCGTGGAGAACCAGTGAATAGTAAGCTTTTTGATTCATGTATTCACTAACCCCTTTCCATTGGCAAAGTAGAGATAAATGTACTCCTCAGATGGACCCACACAGTTTGGAAACCCCATCTCTGATACCTGCAATAATTTCAAGGACTTGGATTTTGGCAGTGGCCCTTAGGTATAGCATAGTATTGACAGCTTAGTGAACCTGCACAATCACTGAGTCAAGAGTTGACTTCTCAACACTGGTTTGCAAATAACTGATAGTTGTCAGTGTTACCTGATTCCTAGCAGTGATGGTCACATGCTTCTGCACTTGCCTGCATTTTAGAAATTGAGTGGTCTGGTGCTAGAGTGTTGGTGCACGCTCCTGCTTTCTTATTCTGAAGTTCTGTGGCCTCTGATCATCGTCGTCACAGGTTTCTAAGACTATATGGTCCCACCGCACATTGCTAGTTCTCTGGGATCAGAAGCAGTGGTCCATCCATTGGTATACAGTTGCAGTCCCAGAGCTCAACACATCTGTTCCTTGAGACCAGAGTGGATTTTCATTCCTCCTTTGGGTCAGCCATCTTCAGCATTTCAGATACTTCTGGATCCTTTCTGCCTATGAAGATTTGTCCAACAAACTGCAGCAGACCAAACCTCACATCATCATACACTTGGCTTCATACCCCCTTCACAGTTTAGAAGAAGGGACAGATAACTGGGATCTGCTGTCAACTAATGTTTGAAGGCCACACACAGTACAAGCAACATAAAGCCAGGGTTTTCCCAGAATGTCTCCTGTGATGCACAGGATATATAAAACAGGCAATATTTTGTTATTAAAGAGTGAAAGGTTTAAGATCCAATATACTGTGACTTATCAAGGCTAGAAAGGAGAAGTTCATACTGTTAGGAAAGGGAAATTCACTGATGGCATCCTCCCCCATACCCACACTAGGCCACTTCTGATTCTAAATCCTTAGCCTTTGTCTGGTGGTCAACTATACAACTTCCCAAATAGCTCTTATGTCCACACCTGTGTTTAGCATAAGCCAAACAAAAGGCACAATTGGTTTACATCTCAAGAAGGCTAGTTTAAGATTCAGGTCCTCTCACTCTTAAAATGAATTCTCAACAATCAGAAGAGCTGACTCAGAATAACAACTATGTCTTCAATGCTAAACTTTAGCAAGATATCAAAAAAATGTAATTCAGGAAATCTGTGACCTTGTCTGATCAGCAATTAGAAGGAAAATTGTATCTATGCAATAAATATTAAAGGTTATAAAAAAGTAGAGATCTAGGTAGAGGTCAGGCAGACAAGAAAAGACAGATTAACTATTGAGGTAAAGAGTGTTGTTTAGCTAATAGCCGGCTCAGAGTCATTGTGACAGCTTAATTTTCATTTGAATGCTGGACTCAGTCATGTAGAACAACATTTAAAAGGAAACAACTGAACCGAACAACTGTTAAGAACTGCTTTAGAGAATCTCTTTAATCCTTTGCACAATTACATTGAAAGATCAGATAATGCAATAAAGCAGACCAAGAAAGGAAATGGAAAAGTACAACTCAAATCACTATTTTTAAAAGAGATGAATGAGCTACAAATTTTCACAGATGTTCCTGGGTCAATCCGTCTTTAGTTTCCTTTTCACTATAATGTTTTATTCTGCAGTGGCTTGCTGATTCAGTGCATGTGTGTGTGAGAGTGCATGCATGTGCTTAAATATTTGATTGAGATTTAAATATTTAAGAAATACACCATGAAAAGGAGTAACTGATATGGTAAACTCTATATATATTGCATAACAACACTAAACAAAAATCAGATGCACTTGCTGCATGCAGGCCTGCTCTTGTTCTACTGAAATCAGAGGGAGCTGGATCAGGCCCACTGTACTTATGTAGAATTGAATTAAAATAGCACAGACATGAAAGGTGGATTATATATGCCTTCCATGGGCAGAAGTAATTACATCAGAAGTAGTAGTGATGACTTATTCATCTTTTTTCCCCCCAGAATCGGTTTGATTACCTCCAGAAATCATGTCATTTGGTTGTTGTAGTAATATTTGTACAAGATCCAGAAATATAGCTAGTGTTCAGTAAATAACACAGAGGTTTAGGGGAAGAGGAAACATGTGAGGGATAAGGGACATGCATGGAGATAAGGTAGCCAAGGTACCAGACAGTGTGAAGCGCTCACAGGGACAGAAGAAGTGCACTGAGCTAGAGAGTCAGGTGTAGAGATAGTGGTAGTTGGCAGAGTTAAAGGGCATGGCAATAGAATTTCAGGAAAGATTTGAACTCAGAAGAGATTGCTAGTGATGAGCATGCCATATAAAGAATATGAACCAAATAAAATGATGCATCCTGAGTCATTTACAAATAACTGTTTAGTGAAACCAAAATTCATAACAGTCATTTAGCTAATTCTCTGATGTAACATGTTTAACCCATGCCTCTGTATTCTTTTTATATTTACCCTTGCAGAGGATCATGTGGCAGAATGGGTTTAGCCCACACAATCAGATATACCCTCTAGTAGATGAGGTAAATACTGAGATAAGTACCTACCTCATTGCTGCTCATCTCTGTCTCTAGACATAAAGTCTATGCCTACACTTGCAAGTTAGTTCAAATTAAGGAAGCTTAATTCGAACTAACTTAAGCCTTGGCCACACTAGGCTTTCATTACCGGGTAGTTCAAATTAAGGGTTTACTTAATTTGAACTAATACATTCAATTGATTAGTTTGAACTAACCCGTAATTCAAAATAGTTAGTTCGAATTAAGTCAATTAATTAAGTCAATTAACTACTTAGTTTGAACTAATCGGCAGATTGACCTTCATGCAACTGACTAATTCAAACTAAGCAAGTGCCCTGCATGGCCATGGCTAGTTCGAACTAGCATTCTAGTGGGGCCATGCTAGTTTGAATTAAGTTAATTCAAACTAATTAAAATTAGTTAGTTCGAATGAACTAATTCGAACTAGCTTTTGTAAGTGTAGACACAGCCAAAGAGGTTAGCCTCTGCTGCCACTCCTTGGGGATTGGTCCAAACATGGAGTTACAAGGGTCCCATGTTAAGCCTAAAGCCTTAGATTGACTTTATTTAGCCCTGAATTTCCTCAGTCTGCTTCTGTGGCCAAAAGAAAAAACGAAACACCTTAATCTTACCATTCCACTCTCTTAACTTTTCTGAAGTTGCAAAAACGTTGAAAAGTTACAGACAGCAAAAAAGAGAAAGGGAATAAAAAAAATGGAAAAGGTTGGTGGGTGTGGGGAGCTCAATCCCTTGATACTAATCATTGTATTGCATTCTGTTGCAAAAAGAAGGGGAGAAGAGAATGAAAATTTGAAATGATACAGATCTGAAATATTTTTAATATATTGTAAAAAAGTTTAAAGAAAAATTAAAAATTTGAACCCTGAAAAATAGAAAGAACTTTGAAATTTCAATTTTATCTCAAAATTGTTTTTCCGGTTTTTGACCAGCCTTACTCCCAACTGGCCTTGTCCTCTGCTCCTACTCCACTCCACCACCCACCTCTTTCCAGGAACCAGCCTCTGTTTCTCCCCTTTATACCCAGCCTGTTCCACTGATGGGATACTGGAAAGAGGCTCTTGGGTTGGGCAATTGCCTCTTCTTTACTAGTGGTAAATGAAGCAGAGAGAGGGGTGATGCTGACCACAGGAAAAGTCAACCTGTCACATCTCCTTCAACTGCCAAAAGTCAGGAAGTTCAGGGGTTTTCAGGAGAAAACATTTAATGAGAACATGTGTGGAAAAGATAATTAAAATAACTACATTAGATATGTTTTTCTTTTGTCATTTCCCAGACTTAAACAAGAGAAAAACTGCATTAGGGCCCCATATTTTAAAAAAAAATAAATGTTATGACTGATGTGGATTCTTTGATGACATGATTCAGTTTAAGTATTGCTTCATATAAGCTCAAGAGAGCCCATGGAGACCAGAGGTGGAGTTAGAAAGAGGATAATGGGTTGAGAAGACAGAGTAGGGCGTGAAGGAGAATGAGGGAGCATGATGGAGAAGAAAGGGAAACAGGGAGAATGTATGTGATTTCTCTTTTTCTCCACACTTTTCTCTTTGTTATTGTCAATACACTTGGAAATGTGGTGAGAGAATTTAATATAGATTAAGAAGCTAAAAATTAAGTAAACATACAGTAGCCTGGCCCTGTTAAGTCCCATCACCTAGATGAAACAAACAAGGAGTCCCGTGGCACTTTTAAAGACTAACAAATTGATTTATCACATGAGCTTGTGAACTACCCTTTGGAATTCATCACCTAGATGGACTCTGACCTCAGCAACAGGCAATCTATTGTCCAGGCTGGGGTAAACTCATCTGGAGCTCAGTCACAGAGCCTGGCTTTTTCTGGGCGAGGCACTGCCACCAGACCCGATGGGTCTCATACTGCCCACTATCAACAACCTTTTTTTAATCAATCCAAGGCTTGATCAACTCAATGAAGGACCAGACCAGAACAGCCAACATCCCAAAAGCAGTCAATATGCTCTTGCCAGCCCCATCAACAAAACATTTACCTTAAATCACTATCAGAGTTTCTAGCAACCCCCTCTGAAATTGTTTGCTGGACAAGACTTCTGTGTGTTAGGTTAGATCATAGCAAAATATTTCCACACTACAAGAATCAGGCTATGTACATACGATCACTTTTTATTGCACGGTAAGGCTCTTTACCATGCAATAAAGCCAATAGCGTACACACGATCAATTTCTCTGTTGCGCGGCAACACCCTCTTGCTGCGCAACAGTTAAACCACTCAAAACGAGAGTGGTAGCATTATCGCGGAACACCTGTTCCGCGGTAATGCTCGTGTGTACTCATTTTGCGCAATAGACAGCCTCCGGAAATGTCCCAGAGTGCCAATCGAGGCCACTCTGGGACATTGGAGCTGTCAAATATGTCAATTTCACTGCTGTAGCTGAACAGTGATATTGAGAAATATGTCAATTTCACTGCTCTAGCAGAGCAGTGAAATTGAGTGTTTTTTGGGAGCTGCCCGGTTTGGCAGCTCCCCTGGACTGAGCTAGGGGGCTGGCCCGAACCAGCTGCCCACGCTGGTTTGAGCCAGCCCCCCAGCTCAG
>ML686006.1:2075611-2136602 GCA_007922175.1 Pelusios castaneus | reverse complement strand
CTGCCGCCACCTGAACCCCGAGCTGGTTCGGGTGTCAGCAGGCGCTACAGCGCTTAAGTGCCGCGACGCCTGCTGACACCCAAAGCCCAGGAGCTGAGCTGGGGGGCCGGCTCGAACCCTCACTGGTTCAGGCCAGCCCCCAGCTCAGCCTCGGGGCTTCAGATGACAGCGGGGGCTGGCAACGCAGCCCCCACTGCCACTGGAAGCCCTGCAGCTGAGCTAGGGGGCTGGCTGTGGGCAGTGCATGGTGGGACAGGTGCCCACCATGCACTGCTCTTCTTTCGCAAAGGAGCATTCACACGTGCTTCTTTGCGAAAGAAACAGCATGTGTGTACACAAGAAAGCACTATATTTATAGCGCTTTCCTCGTCCCGCAATAACTTATTTCAGGATAAGTGTTCTCTTGTGTACATAGCCTCAGTTAGCTTTTTATGCAGGGTGATTGACAGCTGAATGGTTCAACGTAACAGCACTTTTAAACTAAAGCAAGGTGTATCTTTAAAATGCTTTTAAAATCAAGTGTATTTCTTATTAAATATTTACATATTCTAGTTCACTACTAGGTGTAATCCATTAGTTTTAAAGGCCTTATTGGTGTGTGGCTAGTTTACCTAAATGTTAGCATTTCTGCCTGTGTCTTGTCATTTCAGTAAAGATCTTCTGGGTCACTTCCTCTATAGGTTTCTAGAACTGTCTTCTGTACTACTGTCAGTAAGGCATTGTAAGTTGATTTCACTCACCAATTATTTGTTCACAGCATGTTAGATGCTCTCCACATACAGAAACGGATACAGTTCGTGCCCGAAAGAACTAATGGTCTAATTTCTTTGGAAACTGCCTCTTCCGCCACTTCCTTTGGGTTCAAATTTGTCGAGTTATAGGGCACACTCTGAATTCTATTTCAAAATCTAATAGTATGTTACCATTATGGTAGGTCTTATAGTTTGAGGGATCTGATTGTTTGTGTCTGCTTTAGCAGAGGTCAATACTTATTGTCATGGAATACAGTTCCTGAAAAAAGCAAAAGAAATCTAAACTAATGTTTGTTTATAACATTAAGAGTTAGCATCATAGTTTTTCTTTTAGTGTTTGTATTTGATATGAACTAATGTTTAAGTGCTCAGGAAAGAAGAGTGCAGCTTTAAAGGGGTGTTTTTACTAGAAGAATCATTGTTAACTCAACAGTGTACATCATTCTGGCTGTGACATGATTTCAGAAAAAACAATCTCTATTAAGTCTTGGAAAGAAATCACTCTGAAGCTATTTGTTGGTGAGAAATTCTGATTTTCTAAATGTCAAGAGAAGGCCCGACAGTCATGAATGGAAGAAATGAAACGAGATAAATCATTCATCTTCCAAAAAGGTTAGAAGTTTTCTTCCCTTGAAGACACACTATTATTAAAAAATTTTAAATTGGGCCAGCTGTTTAAATCAATCAAACTTTATATTGTTAGTACTACTTGCATCTTACAGAGATTCAGTCCATTGGTGATGACTAGTATATTAATACCAAAAAAAACCCTAATGTACAGCTACAAGAAGGTTGTATGAGTAATATGGCAATAGAAGAGATGTAAAGAATTTAGTATCAGAGTTATCTAAGACAATTCACAAGTTTCAAGAGTGACCAATATAGAATTAGTCATTTTGCCTTAATTAGGTAGCACAGTTTCTATAGCAATTCAAATAATGTATCACAAACTGGGGGCCTCCTAGGGAGGGAAAAAGCTCTACTAAGTTCAACTAGTCTGCAAGGCTGCGTCTACACGCAAGCTGCTTAACTCGATTTAAGGAAAATAAAGTCGACTTAATTAAAATTAAGTTGACTTTATAAAACCACCTTCCTAGTAGACCTAAAGCTTAAGTTGATTCCCTAGAGTCGACTTAAGCCAGTGTAGACATGAGGGAGCCCTAAGTCGACATAGGGGTACCCCAGGGCTACACCAATGCCCTCCCTGCTGGGGGGGGGCACAGGAGGAGCCTGGCATGGCCCCCCAAAGGGCAGGGAGAGCCCTGCCCACTCTGCCCCTATGCCCTGCCAGGGTCCCTGTCCCCCTTTGCCCCATTGTACCTAGGTACAATGGGGCAAAGCCTGAGCCCTCTGGCATTGGCCCCCTAAGCTCCTAGAAGTCGACCTAGGCATCCAGTGTGGACGCTCTAGGTCGACTTTTTAAGTTCCCCTTTAAGTCAACTTTATTTTTAAATGTAGACAGACTAAGTCAACTTAACTAAGTAGACTTAAAGTCGACTTAGTTAAGTCGACTTAATTAAAGTCGACTTAAATTACCAAGTGTAGACATAGCCCAAGTTCACAGGTCTTTTAACTTGAGCCCTGATTAAGACAGCCTCTCACATATTTCTGTTTCGGGGGTTCAGATTTGTTTATAGATCAGAACAGAAAGGTGAAATTTGAAAAAAAAGATTCTATGAAAGGTGAAGATGTGGGTAGAATCAAAGAACACCAGAATATTTCTGTCCTTTGGTGATAGGCATTTAATGCTTTCATCTAAATGAAAGATATGACCAGAGGAAATGGTTTATATTCCAATTTCTAGCCACAAAACCTCTCATACTTCTTGGTAAGTGTATTTTATTAGTGTCCATCTAGCAATTTCAGCAGTTTATAACAATATAATTCTGTACGTACCATAGAAGTTTCTCAAAGATACTAAGAAAGTGAAACCTTAGTGATGGCTATTGCCTTTTCTTAGGATTTAGTCTTTGTGAAAGCTCCAACAATTTGTATAAATTACTTGATTACGTAATCAATTACTCGTATCAATCACTTCTTAAATTTAGCTATCACGTCCAATATGGAAAAATCATTTTTTCAATATACTGGTGAACATGTATAGAACACATATCTGATTGGATGATTTCTATCTGAGTTCCTTCATAGCACAAACATAGATTTAACCAGTCATTTTTGCAGCGAGCCTTCAATCCTAGAGCAAATATTTTGGAAAGACAACTGTTCTTGATTTAAAGATTATAAATAATGAAGATTTTATCCATCCTTTGATACTCTGTTCCAGTGGCTGATTATACTCACTATTTAAAATGTGTGCCTTATGTGCTAGATTAAAAGACCCTCTAGTATCAAACAGTTTCTCTATGTTGGTTGTTATCAAGTACCTCTTAACTTTCTCTTTAATAAGAGATTCTCTTTAATAGACTGAGTCCCTTTAGTCTTTCATAGTAAGGGGTGTTTTCTGGACCCTGAGCTACTCTAGTTTGGAGTTGCCTCAAACTGCAACAGGAGCTAAACTAACAAATTATAACCAATGCTGTGAAGATAATGAAACCTCATTTTTGTAGCTAACGGTAATAAAGATATTCCCCATATGCACAGATCTATTAATTCCCCTAACCAAGTGGCTTCAATTTCCACCAGAATCTTGACCTTCATCATTGAGTGTCTGCTGGTTGGACAGTGTAAATGTAAAGGGAGTTATACAAAGACAAAATGTTTACTCATTATGAATACTACTACTCCTAGACTATAAGGTTAGAGGGGATCATTAATATGATCATCTAGTCTGACTTTCTGCACAATGCAGGCCACAAAATCTCACCCACCCACTCCTGTAAAAAACCTCTAACCTATGACTGAGTTATTGAAGTCATTGAATCATGGTTTAAAGATTTCAGGGTGCAGAGAATCAACCTAAAAATCCACAAGTAAGTGACCTACCCATGCTACATAGGAATGCCGCACAGACACTACCCACCCACCCCCCATCCCAGGGCTTCTGCCAATTTACCTTGGGGGAAAATTCCTTCCCTGCCTCAAATATGGTGATCACTTATACTCTGAGCATGTCAGCAAGACCCACCCAATCAGACACCCAAAAAGAATTCTCTTTTGTAACACAGAACCTACCCCATCTAACATCCTGTCACAGACCACTGGACATATTTACTGTTAGTAGTCAAAGATCAGTCAATTGCCAAATTAAGCTGTCCCATCATACTATCCCCTCCAAAAACTTATCAAGCTCAGTCTTGAAACCAGCTAGGTTTTTTGCCCTGCGCACTGCCTAAGCTAGCCATATTTATTTTAATTTCACTGGAGAAACTTTCCAGCTGTACAAATCAGGAAAGAAAAGAAGAAGGCAGGACTACTGTTACAGAATAAGTAGACCTTTTTTCAAATGTTGCAGCAACATTCAAGGCAGCCTCTGTGGAGTGCCAGGTAACAGTGACTGAAGAATCCTTAAATGCTGTGAAACCATAAAATGTCACCACCACATTTGTTTCCTCTTCCTAATGTTTCAGTGCCAGAGGCTCAGCTGGTATATTAGTATATCAGTGTATTACCAATGAAATGAATGGAGCTATGCCAGTATACAACAGCTGAGAATCTAAGGGAAAAGGGAATTCTAAAATAATCTATTCTGTGGTCCACTCACTCACTTTTAGTTTTCTTCCAGAAAAGCTGGCAATACAGGGTTAACTTTCTGCCAAAAATCCATCAATTTCACATTTCCACCAGGCTCTTTCTTGAAGCAATCTAACTTGCTGTACAAATGTCATTAGTACCACAGGGAACTTCAGACCTTTGAATGCCGAAGAACACTCTATTATTTAGTACTGCTGTAAGATAATCTTTTCAGCTGCTGTTTTCTAGTGAGAATCCTCAAAGATGAACCTTGAAAGAACAGATGCTAGCTTTTAGTCACTCAGGAATACTGGCAGTTAAGTGACTTTTACCTTCATCCAGGGGGACTTGGATTTTTCGGACACAGATATCAAACTGACAAAATGTGACATCACTGATGAACTTTAAAGGTTTCTGGGGATTTTTCCCCTATAGACCACAGTTCCAAAAGAACAGGGCACCTTTATCTGTCTATTGGTTTTATCAAGGTACATATTCATGATAATTACTAAGAACTTTTATTAAAGTTTAGTTTAAAACACCTTGTTAAACTGGAAACCATGAACAAATTAGTACACATGATTAAAATGAAGATGTTTTCTTGTATATTCTTATTTCGGTTTCTGTTAATATGACTCCTAAAATATCCAAGTTTCTCTACATGCAAAGCAAAGAAGCTATTGTCATCAGGTCTCATTTAGTCAAAAATTGTTAAGTATGATTCTTTAAAATGTAAGCACAAGAGAAACATTGATGTGATGCCTTGCCCAGGGAAACACCAGAAGTTCTCCTAACAAGCTAATAATAAATTGTATAAAGGTTGTGTGACAGGGCATCATTCTTCTCCTGTCTCTTTTCTAGTTACAATTGGCTCAGCAATTTTCTTCTGGTCAAACACCTGGTGTAATTTATTTACAATGTTCACCCCACCACCCTTACAAACTTGTGCAGTACTGTATTTACAACAACATACACTCCTTATCCTACTCAGGCCAGGTCTATAAAAAGATTCAGAAGTATGATAAATCTCAACCTCTTGGAACTTTTAGCCAGAATTGAGTAAAGCACTTAAGCACATGCTCAATTTTAAGCACATTAACAATCTTAGTTACTTCAATGATTCTCGTATCTAAAGTTAAGCAGGTCAGAGCCTTTGAGAGCTTGCTCTACTGGTTTTCTGGATTTGTCAACTATTCAGGTGAGTGAAATTTCCATGAGATCTGAAAATGGGATCCTGCTCTACACTTTTAGGGTAGCAATCTTTAAACTGACTATAAGATGCATGTACCTGCAGCAAGACTTGTTTGAAATAATTGTGTCTTTCTGAAGACCTTCCTGTTTCCATGTTGAAAAGTGATATTCAGCAAGCAATGTTCTATTAAGGCACAATGCTCCTTCATAGAAGCATAATGATCTACAGACTGTTCTGATTACAAATGGCTTATGATCGTATATGCATACACCTTCTTGGCCTCATTAATCTGTATCAGTGCCTGATCTCTTCACAGTTGTATGCAGGAGAACATGAAGGATATATAGTCTGAAGATGGATCTCAACTGAAAATCTTCATTCCATTTGGAAAAATAAGACATCCATATAAACTAATGCCCTAAGCCTGTAACACATTTTTCATATGCAAGATATATTAATAGCAATATATGATGACTGTTTAAAATGATCTAAATAATGAAAAGTTATTGGTTTTAGTCTATAAGAAAAAACAAACAAACAAATACTTCTGAAAAAAAGGAATATATGTTAATTAAATTATGAAATGCTTTAATTCTGTTCACTGACCTTTAATTTTCTATAGTTATTTTCCTTTTGGGAATCTAAGAAATCTAGACAATCACACTCTCCAGGCAGGGTTGAAATCTCTCTCTAAACTGGAGAAAATATAACTTTGCTAAGACTTTCCTCCATCTAGTGTATTTCCAAATAAAAGCTCTGAACCAGAAAACCACTTGAGTTCATGCTTAAATTTAAAAATTTTAGTATTACTTTGCTGGATTAGGGAATAATCTTTCTGCTGGATGCTGCCAAATGAACCAGCAATACAGACAGAGACCTTTTAATTTGATAAATGTTGGAAAGTTCACTTTAAATAAATTAATTTCATAGAAACATGAGTTTCTTGATTTGAAATGCAAGAGGATGTATTTCCTTATGAATTTGTTCTTTAGCTTGCAAATTATTTGGATTCCATTGATTTATTCATTGGCAAACAAAATGTAACGTCACTAGAATTGCAGATCCCTTATCTAATATGGTGATAAGTTTACTTTCTTTATAACAGAATTGTGCTTGCTGAAGTCAGAAATTTCCCACAAGGGCACACATTCATGATACATAAATCCTGGCAATAAGCCTCACTACAGAGACTGAGTTATGCAGATATGAGAAACTTTTCTGTGGGTCTAAATTTTTGCTGGACTGGGGAATGTGGAAATTCCCAGGGAGAGTATGGAGGAGCAGCTCTATCATTTCAAGGGGTACACTGAGTGCTTCCCTCCATTCTTGGTCCAGGGTGCTGGCCTATGAGATGGTAACTTCCCTGTTCCCTTTCAAGTAGATAGTGCCAGACTTCCAATAACGTTTGTTGTGCCAGACACATTTTCTTGTTCCCACTTCAAAAGACTTGTCAGAAATTATAAATCAGGTTAAGAATTTATGCTACTTTTGACCATTTATTTCTCTGGAAAGACAAGTGTTGAACATGGTATGAAAGTTGGGAAGTTTCTTTGGTTCTATAATTCTCATTTGTGAGACCATGATAACCTGCCACAACAATCCATCACTTGTGGACATAAAGGTTACATTACTGAGATTTCCTTTGCAGACTTGATTTGGGGCAACTTGTGATATATTCAGTATAAAGCAAAATAGCTGCTCAAACTGGCAGGAAGATATAATCATATTTTGCTTCATCTATAGTCATAAAAGATGCAGATTGACTTAAAAATGATACTATATGCTTTTAAAGCTTTAAATAGTGTAGGGCCTTGACTGTATTCAAGAATCTCCTTTCTTAGACTTTTTCTTGATGGATACGTATGCTGTCACGTTATTTAATTGTCTAACCATCATCATTCAGCAGTTGGGCCTGACATGTAGAGGGTATAGGAATGTGGAATTCACTTTTTATTTAGTTCCTCTCGCTTCACTTTTTCAAAACAACATATCCAGGCTTTTTTCTTCATTCAGAGCTGTTTGAGTTAAGAGTATGCTTAGCACCTAACTGACCACTTTCTGCTTACTACTTTCCTCCTCCCATTTTCCTTTATTGGAACCCCCATTTTCCACTATGTGAATGTCAATACTTTAAAAGGGTTGGATGTTTATATATTTAATGTTTGTTTGTTTGTTTTTTTTTTATATATTGCACTGTAAAATTCTCTAAGGCTATGTCTACACTTGTAATTTTAAGTCAACTTTAACTAAGTCCACTTAACTAAGTTAAGTTAGTTAAGTCAACTTAGTGCATCTACACTTAAAATTAAAGTCGACTTAAAGGGGAACTTCCAAAGTCGATCTAGAGCGTCCACACTGGACACCTAGGTTGACTTCTAGAGGCTAGGGGGACCTTGGGCAGGTCCATGGTGGCAGGGGGGCACCCCTTGTGTGCAATGGGGCAAAGGGGGACAGGGATCCTGGCAGGGCATGTGGGCAGGGGGTGACGCTGTCTGGATTTAGGGAAGCATTTATGATATTATTTTCTATTCATATATCATAAATGCTATAATCCATAGGAATTATGTCATGTTTGGTATCAATAGAAAGGTAGTAATTTGCTGAGAATGATTATATAGCTTATGTCTCAGAATTGTCTTTGGATTAGAAGGTAGGAATTTGGTGTTATATCTATACTTTAACTTGTATGATTTTGTGTAAACACCCGAGACAGGCTGTCTACAACCATTGTCTCCTTAATGTAAAGGAATCTGCCAGGTACAGTGGGCTTAGGGAGTTACCTGATGAGCCACTAAGGACATAAGGAATACAACCATTGTGTATTAGGGCTACCCCACATCTACACTGGCTTAATTCGACTTTAAAAAGTCGAATTAAGCCTTAAGTCTACTTAAATCTAGGTTTAATAAAGTCAACTTAATTTTCATTAAGTCGACTTAATTTACAAGTGTAGACGCAGCCTAAGAGCTTTAGGGTCAGGGTACTAAATTCATGCTATGATTATTTTTTCACTAAGATGATGCATGCCCCAAAAAGGGCAACTGGACATTTAGCCCTAAATTAATCTTACTGTGTCTCAAATGCCTATTCTGCAAATGGAGAAAAAGCTCTTACCTCATAGGGAGGTTTAGTTTATCAGGGCCTGATCCTGTAACACTGAAGTCAGAATTTTGTCATTGACGTTGATGGACAAAAAATCATAGTTTCAATATTTCTAATGTATTTTGGTATCCTCTGACAAAACAAGTGATATATATTGTAAATTAAGTATAGCACTATAATAAATCATTTAATAGAAAGTGCCAAAGGAAAAAATAAACCACAAGAGAAATGGAACCATTTCCTAAATCCCAATGAGTTTGAAATTCTTTCAATATTATCAAAACTTTTCTAAAATTTTCTGTTTGACTTCTGAAGACAGATGTATCTTAAGATCTTCACTGTTTGAGCTGGAGTTAAAATGGATTTGCTATAATTTACACCTAAATATAAACTAAAAGGAGATGGGTGATACACCTCAACTATAAAGGAAAAGGGAGTATCTGAGGAAGGAACAACAATCAGAGTAATCTGACTAAATAAAAAACCTCACATCTAATGTTCTCAGGAGAGGAACTATATGCTTCAATGACATTTTTCAATGTTCTTTGAGCTACTGGATGTTGAAAAATCATTACTTTCAATTTTAAAAGATTTCTTCCCCAAGACAAATGTAGGAATATTTTGCAGTGATTTATAGGGGAAATGAACACTGCTCAGATTTATTTTTGCTATAAAGATGTCTTGTGAAATCTAGTTTTCTAAAACTATCTAGACTGAAAGATTTTGATTAAAAGGAGACTTTTAAAAGGTTGCGAGTTTAAAGGGCAATAAAAGGAAAGATTTTTAGATAGCATGCAGTGAACTTCACTAACCATCCGAGAAGGTTAAAGAATGTACAATGTACAAAGGTCATGAAGATCAGGGTCAACTGGAATGATTTCTTTCTGAGCCAATATAAATATATTTGTCTGGTCTTGCTATTGATTTCTTGGTTGAGTCTCATGTTACTTTCTTAATCTTATGTTTCTAGGATTCTGCTTGCATCCATCTAAGCCAGCTGAATAACTGATTTTAGGTTCAGCCAATAAACCATCCTCTGAGTGAAACATAAAAAGATATGAATCCACATGTCCTATTTCCTCTATGAGTGCCTTAATCATCAGGCTATGGCATCAATCTCACTTGCTTTCTCTTTAGCCGAAAGAATATTTAAGTAATTGTACTAAGTGTAAGAGCTTCAACAGCAGAGATTCAGACCTTGTCTGCACTATACAAATACATCTTATGTTAAGGTACAGCCACTGTAGTAATTATGAATGTACCAAAGGAGTAGCTGTGTTAGTCTATTGCAGAGAAACAGAGTCCTGTTTTAAAGACTTTTAGGCTATGTCTACACTTGCTAGAATTAGTTAGTTCGAACTAACTAATTCGAACTAATTTTAGTTAGTTCCAATTAGCTTAATTCGAACTAGAAAAAGTTAGTTCGAACTAAGCAAGTGCTATTCATAGCACTTGCTTAGTTCGAATTAGCAATCCCCATTCATTTCAATGGCCAGTTAGTTTAAACTAAGAAATTCGTTTGAATTAACATGGCCACATTGGCTAATTCGAGCTAATTAATTCAAATTAAAGCCTTACTTCTGAAGCCCTATTCAAACTTCTTAGTTTGAATTAAGGAAGCCCTTAATTCAAACTAACGAAAGCCTAGGATAGCCATGGCTTTAGTTAGTTCGAATTAAGCCTCCTTAATTCAAACTAACTTGCCAGTGTAGGCATAGCATTAAAGACTAACAGATTTATTTATCACATGAGCTTTCGTGGGAGAAAATCCCACTTTGTCAGATGCTATGAAGATGGGAAACTTACAGAATGGGAGGAAATTAAATGCAGGGGAGCGTATGACATAGGATCAGGTCAGGTTATAACAGCGAATCAAAATAGCTGTTAGGATTCAAACACTGGGGAACAGGACATAGAGGAAGTTGAGGTCAAATCACCTGTTGTAATGAGATAAAAATCTGTAGTCCCTGTTTAACCCCAAGGCAACTGAATCGAATTTGCATATAAATACAAGTTCTGCAGTTTTTTCTTTGAAGCTGTGATTTGTTATTCATCTGTTTCAGCACAGCTATTAGCAAGTCGTCAATGGAGTGAGCAGAGACAGTGAAGTGTTCCCCTATTGGTTTTTTAGTGTTGCGATTTCTGATGTCAGATTTGTGTCCATTTATTCTTTTGCACAAAGACTGTCCTGTTTGTCCAATATATAAGGCAGGGAGCATTTCTGGCACATGATGGCATACATCACATTGGTGGATGAACAGGTGAATGAGCTCTTGATGGAGTAGGTGGTTGTGATAGTGTCTGTAGTGTAAATATGAGGGGAAAGTTGGCAGCATGGTCTGTTGCAGGGATATGTTCCTGCTTTAATGTTTCTGTTGTTTGATCTGTAGTTGCCGGTGAGTATCCATTTAAGGTTGGGGGACTATCTGTAAGCAGGGAGAGGTCTGTCTCCCAAGTCTTGAGAGAGTGGGGGATCGTCTTGAAGAATAGGCTGTAGATCTTTGATGATGTGGTGAAGAGGCCTGACTTGGGGATTGTAGGTGGTGACCAATGGCATTCTGTTGTTTTTTTCCTTGGGCTTCTCCAGTAGTAGGTGACTTCTGGATACCCGTCTAGCTCTCTCAATCTGTTTCTTCACTTTTGCAGATGGGTACTGTAGTTTTAAGAATGCTTGATAGAGATCCTGAAGGTGTCTGTCTCTGTCTGAAGGATCGGAGCAAATGCGGTTATATCTTAGGGCTTGACTGTAGACAATGGATCATGTGGTATGTCTTGGATGAAAGCTCGAGGGATGTAGGTAACTATAGTGATCAGTAGGTTTTCAATATAGGGTGGTTTTTATGTGTCCATCACTAATTTGCACTGTAGTGTCCAGAAAGTGGATCTCCTGTGTGGAGTGTTCCAGGGTAAGTTTGATTGTGGAGTGGAAATTGTTGAAATATCTATGGAAATCTTCAAGGGCATCCTTGGCATGGGTCCACATGATGAAGATGTCATCAATATAGCGTAAGTAAAGTAGAGGTGCTTCGGGATGAGCAATTTCCACTCCACAATCAAACTTATGGATGCAAGCTGAAATCACTCTCACTGCAGGGGGTTATGTATGGAAGTGTGAAATCACAGTCACTCTGCAGAGAGACAGACTAAAACAAGGTAGGGGGGATTCTGAATATTAAGAAATAAAGTAGTATTATTTGCAACGTTCCAGCAATGGCATTTTTTTTTTTTAATCTAACTTCTATGTGTAAATTGTGAACATAACATGAGCAAGTTCAAATAGACATAGTGTCTGGAAGATATCGCAGGAATTGTGCGTTAGTCTCAATGATCCATAGGCATTGTAACCCAAGTAGGCAATGATGTGAGTGGACACTATGAATAAAAAAACAGGTTTTCTAGTATGGATATTTTGCACCATTAAATCTTGCACTGGTTCAGTCATTCTAGTGCAAAATGCAATGACACAATTCTCTGAGGAAATTCTTTGTTATCCAACTACAAAGGGTGATGGAGGCACAGGATTTTCTAATCCAAAGTGATGATTCAGAGATGCATAGCACAATATACTAAACTTCCTCTTTTTTCTTTTTTTTTGCATTTAAAGTGAACAGACAATGTGAAAGTGGTGAAAGATACAAATACAGATAGCACAATGAACAATCAAGCTGAATTATTTACAATAAATATGAGACTACCCTAACATACAGATATCAAGGGCTATGTCTCTACTTAAAAAACTAAGTCGACTCTGTTAAGTCGACATAACGATGTCAACTTAAGTTGACATAAAGTCGACCTTGTTAAGTCGACTTACAGAGTCTGCACTAGACTCTGAAGTCAAGGGAGAGCCACAGTTCCCAGCCCCTGGGAAATCCCAGAGAGAAAGGACCCATGGCTCTCTGGTTAAAGGGAGCCGGGGCTCCCTTCTCCCTGGGACCCGCGGGGGTCCTGGCAAAAAGGCAGCCGCAGCTGCCCTCTCCCTGGGACCTACGGGGGTCCCGACAAGAAGGTAGCTGCTGCTCCCCTGTCCCCAGCCCAAGGTCGACTTATGGAACTAAGTCAACCTAGGGCATCCACAACAGTTTTAGGTCGACTTAACAAAACGACTTAGGCATTAAGTCGACCTAAACGGGGGTAGTTATTAAGTCGACTTAGGGAAGCCCTTAAGTCAACTTAATGAAAGCCTGGTGTGGACAGGGTGTAAGTTAGGTCGACTTAAGCCTCCTTAAGTCAACCTAGCTTGCAAATATAGACATAACCAAGAGCTCTTTACTATACCATCTATTTCCTATTGTTAAATTACTGAGTTAATGCAGTGCAATGTCTATGCTATTTCCCAATGCTTCAAATGTAGCCCAAAATAGTAATCACTAATGATCTTCTGAATTCCTGCTCAGTCATTTGCTTTTTGTCTTTGATCCCCAGTAAGATCAGTCAAAGGTGGTGATAAATTAGAAGAAAAAAAGACCATTTAGATTTCTAAGATTAATCTGGCATGGTCCCACAATGGCAATAAAGGAAGATTTGAAAATTTTAAGCAGAAAAAAAAATCAAGTTATTACAGTTTTATTAAAAAGATGACATAATATAAAGGGATGGTGTGACCACTTAGGGAATATTGCTCTCAGTTTTTGGTTACTTTAATACAAGACAGATACAGCAGAAATGGAAGAGGTCAAGAGAAGGCAAATTAAAATGGTTAGAAGTTTCTCACTCCCAAATCGATCCTTACGCTACAGGATCATGCTGCCTTTCATAACGCTGAACCTCCCTACTTGTGGTCAGAGATTACACAATCTAAATCAGGAGAAGATTAGATTAATTACAAACAAACAAACACAACCAACCTACAATCTGTTAGTCTTTAAAAGAGCCACAGAACTTGTTTGTTTAACTGCAAGCAGCTAGCTAGCAGCCACCTGGAAGCTTGTAAAACAAAGAGAGTCCTGTGGCACTTTTAAAGACTAACAGATTTATTTATCACATGTTAGTCTTTAAAAGTGCCACAGGACTCTCTTTGTTTTTCCGCAAAAAAAATTAACATAGCTACACTTTTAGAACCTGACTAGAAGCTTGTTATAGTAATTCTCATACTATCACAGGAAATCTGGCTGGCCTCAACTACCCCACAGTTGTGAACTGTTCTAGAAGCAATTCCTTCAGGCATGTAGAGAATCAGAGCCTAAAGTCTCATAGGCTATGTGTATACTGGCAAGTTAATTTGAATTAAAAAAGCTTAATTCAAACTAACTTAAGCCTTCGCCGCACTAGGTTTTCATTAGTTTGAATTAAGGGCTTCCTTAATTCGAACTAATAAATTTGATTATACTTTTTGAACTAACGGTTAATTTGAACTAGTTAGTTCAAATTAACCCAATGTGGCCATGTTAGTTCGAACTAAGTGCTTAGTTCGAACTAACCGGCACATTGACTTTAATGCAATTGACTAATTTGAACTAAGCAAGTGCTATGCATTGCACTTGCTTTGGTTGAACTAGTGGGTCCGTGCTAGTTCGAATTAAGTTAGTTCGAACTAATTAAAATTAACTAATTCGAATTAACTAATTTGAACTAACTTTAGTAAGTGTAGACATAGCCATAGAAGACAAAGGTCAGCATTGTAGGGGAAGTATAATATGTTTTTTTTTGCAGGGATATTCATAGTTACTAACTTCCATTTCCAGTGAAATTGGCCCATTATTTTTAAGGGGGGAGGGGAGGGGAGAGAGAGAGAGAGAGATTCTCTGTTGAGATGAAAATATACAAATAGCCATTTATTCTAACTAAACAAGTGTTGCTATATTTGAGATATTCATAAATCATTATTGATTATACTTCTCCTCTGACTAATTAGCTCTATATACTTGTAGTTAAAAGGCAATGAATACAAAATACAGGTGCCCAAAGGAATTCAGGAATGAACTTCATTCCATAAGATATTCTGTCCAATAAGGATATCTTTCTACAAAGCAGTATACTCTACTTTCCTCTCACATGACAACACAGCAACAATATTGTTCATTTTTGCACTGAAATCTTATCACTTGAAAAATATAATCTGCTCAGATAGAAGAGGCTGAACGAACTAATTCTATTACTATTAAAAACACATCTAACTCTATATTGAGTAGATTCAATATAATTAAATTAGTTTACAGGAAACAAAAAACATGTTTCATAATTACCATTTGAATTTTGATATCATCCTTTGCTTATGTACACAAACAAGTTGAAAACTACACACATGATTTCATACAAAGTTATTTATGAAATCCACACTGACCATATATTAACCATTAGATCATACGAGACCTTAAGGAGAGTTCTGTGTAGCTCAATTGCTTGCATCTCTCACCAACCAAAGTTGATCCAATAAAAGAGAATACCACACTCACTTTGTCTCATTAAAGTATATGAACATGCAACATAATTAGAAGTCATGAGTGACCATTGTTTTTCATTCAGATTGGAGGGTGGGTGGGATGAGATTGGTGGGGATTATGTGGTGGAAGAAAAATATGAGAAGGGGAACTGATGAATGGAGTGTAGATTCCAATGCCTTATATCTTTATGTTGCAATTTGCACCTATGCTAAGTAAGTGCATTGTTTAAAATTAATTCTGGTTTGGTAATGTTTTACACTCACACTTAACACAAACAAACAAATAAACTGACACAAGGCCCAAACAGTGAAGAATCAGGTCTGGACACTGAGTATCTTCGTTTATTTCATTGCTGTATAGGGTATGCATTATTGGTTTATCCAGTACAGTAATCTTAACTCTAGATTAACAATTCTGGTATGCATGAGAAGGAATTAATATAAATTTGTTTTAGAATTAGGTTTTCTATACTAGAAAATGGCATCAGTTTAACAAATACTTATTTTATAAGAATTCCATACCCCAGTGCAAACCCCTACTGTAGACAAACATAAATCAATTTAAACTTTGCTTAAGAAATCAGTTGGATTTGGGAAACTAACTTCTTTAGATTGCTTTCAGAATCCTAGGCTAAACACAGAATTAAATACCATAAAATCTTATAGGCAATTTAGCACTATTCCTCCACTCCTCCCCCCCCCCCCATTACCACCAATATATGTTCTCTACAGACAAACTATGTTCAGAGCTGTGTCCATATTATTAGGAAAACAAAACAGATAGTTCATCTATATTTCTAGTCAAGCTTTGACAATCCATCCATCAGGGTTCTTAATCCATCCATCAAGGTTCTTAAAATCTTGACAGGCTACAAAATAAATGGGTGAACCAGTTCATCTTTTAAAAAAGCCTGATAGCACAAGATGCCAAGGAGAGCATCAAAAGTGGGCAAGTTACACCTACCTCAAGAATTTGTAAGCATCCTGACCTCTCAGTTCAGCATCACAAATGATCTGTTTTTATAATTAACTTGTTCCATCTACTGCATAGCACTTGATCAAGGAATATTTTGCTTCTGCTAAATAGTACTCAACTACAGTCTGACTAGTAAGGAGCATGTGGAGAAAGGCAAGACCCCCTTCCCAGGAGAACTTTTTGGAAGTTGGAAGGAGGTATGACCCGCCTACCGATCTCTTCACTTCAAAGAAGTCACTTCCCTTCTGCCTGGTTAGAGATTGGGGGATGGCTCATGGT
This sequence comes from Pelusios castaneus, assembly GCA_007922175.1. Taxonomy (NCBI): domain Eukaryota; kingdom Metazoa; phylum Chordata; order Testudines; family Pelomedusidae; genus Pelusios; species Pelusios castaneus. The sequence goes on along the minus strand of ML686006.1, from coordinate 2,120,289 downwards.
TTGTTTTATTTCACTTCCTTTGAACCCACATTTCTCCATCACAGGTACATGCATTGATTCTCAATGGCTATGTCTACACTTGTTAATTTAGGTCGACTTAGCTAAGTCGACTTAACAAAGTCAACTTTAGGTCGATTTTGTTAAGTTGATTTAGCATATCCGCACCTAAATTTTAAGTTGACTTAGGGGAGAACCACTCTGGATGCCTAGGTCGACTTCTAGGGGCTAGGTGGACCTGGGACTGGTCCATGGTGGCAAGGGGGCACCCCTTGCCAAGTGCCAGGGGGCTCAGCCTTTGCCCCATTGTACCTGGGTACAATGGGGCAAAGGGGGACAGGGACCCTGGCAGGGCATAGGGGCAGGGTGGGAAGGGCTCTGACCTGTCCTTTGGGGGGGGGGCACGCCAGACTGTGGCTGTGCCAGCCACCCTGGCAGGGAGGGCAGTGGGGAAGTCCTGGAGAGCCCTAAGTCGACTTAGAGTTGACTTAGGGCTACTCTGCATCCACACTGGCTTAAGTCGACTTTAGAAAGTCAACTTAAGCAGAAAGTAGACTTAAAAGTAGGTTTAGCAAAGTCGACTTAATTTTTCCTTAAGTCTACTTAAGCAGCTGCTTAATCTATCACTTACTATGGGAGAGAGAGAGAACTTTTGTTAATTAGTAATTTGGACAACACATATGATCTAACTGGGGCACCTTAGTCATTCCCCTCCACCAAAAGTCTTGAGTAGTCATTTTGTCTTTTCCTGGCTGGGGTTACCACAGTGGGCTCTACAATTGCTCAAGTAGTGGATTAGGAGGGTGACTAAGAAGAACACAAAGAATAGGCAAATAGGACTGTGTTTCTCCTGCCCTATACCCTGGCCAGTGGATGTAAAAGAAGAGGTTTGAGCATTACGCTCTTCAGCTTACTCATCCACTAGAGCCAGGAAGGATTTGCTTCAGCCCCTTTCCTCAATTCAGGAGAGTCCATGGCTATGTCTACACCTACCAAAGTTAGTTCGAATTAGTTAATTCGAACTAACTAATTCCAACTAATTTTAGTTAGTTCAAATTAACTTAATTCGAACTAGTATGGCCCCAGTAGAATGCTAGTTCGAACTAAGCAAGTGCCATGCATGGCACTTGCTTAGTTTGAATTAGTCAGTTGCATTAAGCTCAATGTGCCGGTTAGTTTGAACTAATCACATTAACTTAATTCGAACTAACTAATTCGAATTAAGGATTAGTTTGAAAGGTATAATTGGCACTTGCTTAGTTCAAATTAAGTTAATTCGAACTAACTAAAATTAGTTTGAATTAGTTAGTAGTTAGTTCGAACTAATTTTAGCAAGTGTAGACATAGCCTGTGATGCTAGCTATGTCATAGTTGTGTTTAGCTACTAGCATTTCAAGTTCTTCCAACTTATTCCCCATACTTCTCCCATTAGTATACAGATACTTAGGATACTGATTTGAAAGGACAGGCACCTTAAAAGTATATCTCTAAAGCTGTAATTTGGTCAGTGCTACATACATTTGCAAAGTTTTATTAGATAGATACTCATCCTTCAGCTGAAACAGCCCACATACTGTGGTGATTCCTTCAGACGTATTTACTCTTTCTGTCACTGATGTTATTTTGTTCCCTCCCTAGAAATGTTGTCTTTGCTGAGAAAATCCCACTCTTAGGGTCTGTGGATCTAGATTTGAGAGAGCATGAGAGACTTTGTAGTGGCTTTCCTATATTTTTTTTCAAAAGGATAGGTCCACAGATCCAGTCTTCTTCAAAAATCCATTATAAGGGATCCAGGTGTGAATTGTTGTTGTTGTTGTCGTTTTTTATAATTTTTTTGTTGGATACTTCTTCCAATGAAGGACAAAATTTCTTTCTTTCTTTCTTTCTTTCTTTCTTTCTTTCTTTCTTTCTTTCTTTCTTTCTTTCAAATTTAATGGTCCAGAATGCAGCAGGGCAAGTTTTCTAAGTATCTTGAAACTGAAGGGTCTGTGGAAGTTGCAGCCTAGTTCCCATCCACGATCTACTCAGCTTTGATTCTGTTCCTTGCATCTACAGGTTGTCAGTGACCTACACTCAGGCTCTGTGCACCTATCTCATTGAAGATAAAAATTCCACAGAAGCAACCACAGTCAGGTTTTCACTCTTTAGTGTCCAGGAGGAAGGTACAACATTGTGCTCTTTGCATTTTAGAAGTTTTAATTATGATGTAAATTCCATCCCCAGCATAGATACCAAGTAATTGAGCTGGGCACTGGGGCTGCATATACACTGCTAAATTAAGTCGACTTAAGCTTTGCTTTAATGTTTAATGTTAATGTCTTTAATGTTAAGGAATCTGCCAGGTGATATGGTCCCAGGGAGTAAACTGATGAGCCATTAAGGACACAATGGTTGTATTCTTTATGTCCTTAATGGCTCATCAGGATACTCCCTGGGACCATTCAACCTGGAAAATTCCTAAACATTAAGGAGACAATGGTTGTTCACACCCTCCCGTCTAAGGCATTCCTCCAGAATGACACAAGTTAAAGCATGGATATAACATCAAATTCTTAACTTCTAATCAAAATAGAATTCCTATACATAAACTATATAATCATTCCCAGCAAATTACTACCTTTCTATTGATACCAAACATGACATAGTTCCTAAGGATTATAGCATTTATGAGATATCCATTGAAAATAATATCATAAATGCTTCCCTAAATCCAGACAGCATCACACACAGGGCTCTGCCCTGCCAGGGTCCCTGCCCCCCTTTGCCCCATTGCACACAGGGAGTGCCCCCCCACCACCGTGGACCTGCCCAAAGTCCCCCTAGCCCCACAAAGTCGACCTAGAGCATCCAGTGTGGACGCTCTAGGTCGACTTTGTAAGTTCCCCTTTAAGTCGACTTTAATTTTAAGTGTAGACTCACTAAGTCGACTTAGTTAAAGGCCACTTAAAAGTGCAAGTGTAGACATAGCCAGGGAAACTGTGGGGGAAAGAAAGGTGGAATCATCCCCTCAGGCAACATTTAGGGGACAGAGCTCCTCTACAGCCACTACTCCAACTCTGCAGTCATGGCACACACCCCTCCAAGGTGGGAAGAACTGATAATCCAAAGAAACAGCAGATCTCACAGTCCCACATTTTCCCTCTCCTGGTCTTCCCTGGAACCACCTTACACTCTTCCTGCCAACAGCAGGGAGTGAGACTCATAGACACTCCACTCCACCCCCCCAAAGATTTGGACCCATCATACAACCTCTTCAAACTCTCCCTTGCCTCTTTCATCAGAACCTGAGTAGGACTAAGAGGCAGAATTTACCAGTTAGATAATATTGGGAAGAACTGGGTTATATGTGTTTAAGATAATCCCCACATATTTAATATGGAATACTGTTTGCATTTTATTTTAATGGAAAAATAATTGGTCTGTTTTCCATGTCTGTATATATTTTTTGAAATTGCTTGTAATGTTATATCTTCTTTTAAACCCTCTTACTACATGTTTATATTATCCACATTTCTGCACAACTGCAAAGGCATGATCATTTTCTGACAAGCCAAGACTTAAGCCAACCAGCTACACTCCCCATTTATAGGATTATATATAAAGTGGGACATTCTCTCACTTACATATATACTTCCCCCTACTATTCAGTGCTTAAGTTGTGCTAGGATTGAGTCCTGACACCTCTAGGCTTGGTAGTACATAGCCTTGACACCTCTAAGCTTGCTGCATCAGTTGTAAATATAAAAGAATTGCTTGGGTACAGGAAACTCTTTCATTACAAATTAAGCACCATCACTATTCATTTACAGATTCACAATATTCATGCTCAGACAACCAGCATTTCAGGGCTTGCACAATATTTGAGGAAATGAACTAGTCTTCCATGCTAAAGCCCATTCTACTTCCTTTAACGACTCAGTCAAGTAAATTGAAAGTTCTGACTTCAGTCTTCTCTCTGTTGAACCATGTCACAAGACACTGTTCCCTCACTGCCCTTAGACTTTTATAGTCCATCTTCTCCCAAGTTGTCTTTCCCTTTTATGACACGAGCAATACAGGTAAAGTTATCCCTTTGTCAAGGAGTTCATCCTTCTTTTATTAAAAAAAATATATTTCTTTTATCTAATAACTCAAAAAATACACCTTTAGGTTCTGTTCCTTTGTTATGCACTAAAGGGATCTTTCCTCTTATTCTCAGATGTTTCTTTCAAAACTTTCTTCCTCTTTTGTGAAAAGAACAATTTTCCAGTGAGCCTTCTGGTCAAAGATGGAGGTAACTGAATAAAAGTTAACACAAAATTAAAAGGAGAAACAGTTTAATTCCTCTCTGAAACAAAAGAAAGTGACAGCGTAACATTACCCTTTACAGGGTGGAATAGCAGAAGATGATGAAATGGATCAAACCATTGCAAAATTATTTTTAAATAGAATATAATAGAGGACCTTGGTACGGGTTTCCACTAGACTAAAATACAACAGATTTCCTCAAGAATGCCCTAGGTTTCAATGTTCCTGTTTTAGAAAGTGTGTGTTTGTAGTGACATACTCTTAGTACAGTTACTGTGATAACTCAGGGTTTGTGGGGAGGAGGGTGGTGTGTGTGTGTGTGTGTGTGTGTGTGAGAGAGAGAGAGAGAGAGAGAGAGAGAGAGAGAGAGAGAGAGAGAGAGAGTTATACAGTTTGTTACTGCATGCGTAAGCCGGATCTGAATGAGCTCTCATCTGACATCAAGTGATAAGCTTGTTTTAAGGAGCCAACCTTGTTTGCATAGCCACACTCACCTTGTTTAAGTGCTCTAAATGATGGCACTGTATTGCCCAAATGATAAGCTTTGGCTGCTGCTGGGTTACAAATCGCTTTATTGAATGCAGGGGTAATGAAAAGTTGTTGTCCTTATTGTATGAGTAAAGGGCAGCAGAACTATACTTAGCTTGTTCTGACTGAGGAGGTCACCCTCAATTGAATTGAACTTGCTAAGCAGAGGGCTTAGACTCCAGACCCCTGTGAAAGTAAGATGGGGTAGAGCCAAGTTCCCTGATTGGGCAGGGGTGGCATTCTTCCTAAGAGCCCTAGGCATGGTTTAATCTGCCCCTCCCCACTGTTCAAACTAATTAAGGCTCTTTTAGGAGTCATGTTTTGTTAAGTAATCACTAGAGTTGAAATCACTTGTTGTGGAACAGCATTCTGGCCTAGCCTGCTTCAGCAATGAATTTCCCCCACTAAGAGTGCATCTACACTGACAACTTAAGCTGACTTAAGGACACTTAAGTTGATCTACACAAAGCCGTGTCCCACACTGGGCTTTTATTAAGTCAACTTAAGTGCTTCCTTAAGTCAACTTAATAACAGCTTAAATTGACTTAATAACACCACCTCTGAAGGTCGACTTAAGCCTTAAGTCGATTTCTTAAGTCGACTTAAAGCCAATTCGGATGGGGACTAGAGCTAAGTCGACCTTATTAAGTCGACTTAAAGCCAGTTTGGACGGCTATGTCTACCGTTAAGTCAACTTAACAAGGTTGACTTAAGTCAACTTAAAGTGTAGCCACTCTATTAAGTCAATTTAACAAGGTCAAATTTAAGTCAACTTAAAGTCAACTTTGTTAAGTCAACTTAACAGAGTTGACTTAACTTGACAAGAGTAGACATAGCCTAAGAGTGAAAAATCACAAAGAGCTGAATGGAAGCTTGAGAGATGTGAAGAGCTTATAGAGAAGCAGGTGACAGCGAAAGGTGATGATGTGCAGCAGAACAACTGGTGGTGGAGTGGCCAGCAGGGCAAAGAGTGGCTGAAATGGGAGCAATCAAAGGGCCTTCTCCTTCACACCAATAGGAGAGTTCTGCAGATGCACCTCTGAACTCTAGGTCTTCAGTGACCAAGGAGAACGACTGTTAGCGAGGTGTGGAGAAGGGGCAGGCATGTTAAAGGAACTTTTGGTTTCCTGAACTTAAGAATCTGAGGCAGAAGGACTCTGCCAAACAAACTTTGGGATGGTTATTTTGCTTGTGGTTTTATGTGTGTAAATTGTGCTCGTGGCATTTTCCCAAGTTAATACCAGGTTACTTTCCTTCTTTTATTAAAATAAATATTTTCTAACTCAGTCTCTGTGCTTGTAATGGGGATGTATTGCCTCCAGGGGCACTCAAGAAGTGGTGTGTTGTCCTAGGTTGCTAGATGGGGCACTTAGCAGGTTTTGTGAGGTATTGTTAAAAAGAAACCCCTTAATATTAAACCTGGCACTTGCTGCTACAGACTCCAACCGGCAGAAGGGTTACACAACAGTTCTCACTCTTTGTTTCTATATATTTTTAGGGTAATTCCAGTGATAACCCCTATGTCATCACTACAGAGTAGCAGAAAGCCATTTTTCACATTAGGCAGGTTTACTAGTGGCTATAAATCAGTAATACTCCATTGAAGTCATTAGTGCCATGCTGATTTACCTCAGCAGAGGACTAGGCCCCAAAATTTTCCAATAAATGTAATCAATAGAAAAAATCCATCTGAGGCTCAATGACGTTTAATCTGAAAAAAAACATAATGAAGTGAATTAGTTAATTTATTTTAGTCCACCTACGAATGTCAAGATGGCTAATTGAAGCTGAATTCCAAAGCTGTGTCATGTTAACCTTAAAAGAACACTCCAGTCAGCAGAATTCACTTTTCATAGACTCTTTCGCTGTGTCTACACTTGTAATTTTAAGTCGACTTAGTGCGTCTACACTTAAAATTAAAGTCGACTTAAAGGGGAACTTACAAAGTTGACCTAGAGCGTCCACACTGGATGCATAAGTCGACTTCTAGGGGCTTAGGGGGGCCTAGGGCAGGTCCACGGGGGCAGGGGTGGCACCCCTTGTCCAATGCCAGGGGGCTCAGCCTTTGCCCCATTGAACATAGGTACAATGGGGCAAAGGGGGTCAGGGACCCTGGCAGGGCATAGGGGCAGGCTCCCTCTATGCCCCCCCCCAGCAAGGAGGGCATTGGTGTAGTCCTGGGGTAGCCCTAAGTCAACTTAGGGCTACCCCATGTCCACACTGGCTTAAGTTGACTCTAGGAAGTTGATTTAAGCACTAAGTCGAATTTAAAGGAGGTTTAATAAAGTTGACTTAATTTTAATTAAGTCGACTTTATTTTGCTTAAGTCAACTTAAGCAAGCTGCTTAAGTCAACTTAAGGAAACTGTAGTGTAGACGCAGGGTAAATTAAGTCGACTTAAGCAAGCTTAAGTCGACTTAATTTACAAGTGTAGATGCAGCCATAGACTTTAAGGTCAGAAGGGACCAGTACGATCATCTAGTCTGACCTCCTACAAAATGGAGGCCTCCAAACTTCACCCACCCACTCCTAGATGGGGTGGAAAAGGCTAAATAGGCTCAGATCCATTAAAACTTTGAGGAACCTGAAACTTTGCCATCCTGTTATAGACAGACAGTTTACTGCAGCCTGTCTTTGGCAGCTGATGAACTTGTCTTTTCTCACTCCTGATTTTTTGATCTTCTTCCCAGCTAAGGCTGCCAGACTGCCTGTGATCATCCATCAGGGTAGCAGCAGGTAATAATTGTTCTGCATCATACTGCTGTTCTGCCTCTGATTCACTGGTCCAGCTGGGTTCTTTCAGAACACTGGAATCCGATTCCAAGGCTCTTGACTTAAGCAGATCCTGATTTGTTAGTTACCCAGGTGCCCTATGAAAAACCATTATTTTTAAATTCTCCAATAAGAAAACCCAGGAATATGTTGAAATTGTCTATACCCTTCTCCACACATCTTTTACTGCCCCATTCCACAATAAATAACTATTAATTGCAGAGTGTCCTCCTACAATATAATAACATAAAATTTAATTATTTTTAAAGGGCATAGAATTAATAAATTCATTATTATTACCACTTTAATATTATTTACTTTATAGTAAAACCTACAGGATTGACTGAGGTCTGGGTCCTGTTGTGCTAGGTGATGTACAAACACAGTAAGGGACAGTCCCTGCTCCCTAAAAACTTAGCCAAAACAGAAAAAGGAATTGTTATCTTCTGTTTAAACAGATGAGGTACTGAAGCACAGAGATACTAAATTATTTGGCTACATTCATATGGGAAGATCTTAGAATTAAATTCAGATCTGTTGAATTGTAATCTAGTGTCTTTACCACAAGACCACCCTTCCTCTCTTAATTAAAAATAAAACAGGTGTTGGCCCAGATGCCCAGTGCCACTGAGCCTGATTACGGAGGCGCATCAGATGTGTTTCTTATTGCTAGTGCTAGAATAATCTCAGGTTCCTCAAAGCTTTTAAAATTCCAGGATGCTCAAAAGCACTGAGTTTTATTTAAAAGAATGCAAGATATTCCCACTGCCAAGGCCAGCATTTCATGCCTCACAGAGTAACTGGCACAAAAACAATTCATGTTCACTGCTGTAAACAAGATGTAATGGAGCGCATAGCAGCAGCCACACTGTCACATATTATCACTGCTCTACTTGCATATAATTAATTCCTTGAGAAAGACACCATTATAATGTAACAATTCAAAACAATCTCCCAACCAGTGTGTCTTGGAAACAACATGCTGCAGTCAGGATAATGGTTTGGGCTAACTACGCTCTTCTTTTTCTGTACTGGAGCCAAAAAGCTCTGTATCTGTTAGCACTGCAACCAGCCTGCTCACAATAATGAGCGTATGCAGAGCCTTAGTGGGAACTGAACCTATCTTTTAAAGATATTTTATTACTAATTAAGGAAGGAAGGACTAATGTACATTTGGGTGCATAATGGTTGTGAGACAACCATACTTTTGGGACAATTAATGTCTTATAATGCTGCCAACTGGAAGAGCCATATTTCATTTGTTCCTGGAGGTAGCTGCAAATTGCAATTTTCCCATGGTAAACAATGTACCACCAAATACTTTTTAACCCCAGAAATATTGTTTACAGGTAATATAAATAGAAGATAGATAGACTATTGGGGGGGGGGGAAGGGGGCAGGCGAAAGTACCTCCAAGAAAAAAGAGAAAAACTATGAAGTGCAGGACAACAGAAAAAAATATTTGTTGGTTGAAAGGTACGTTATTTTTAGGCACACCAATATTACCATCTGAGGGACACAAAAATGCAAAATAATCTTGGATATGTTAAATAGTCAAAGCTTTGTATGTCTTAATAAAACCACATTTTAAATATTCATGTTGGTAGATTGCTTTCAGTGAACCATTGTGGTATAGGTCGGTGAAAATTGAGGACTAAATCTCCTACAAGGTTGGCATCTAGAGCATATCTCTTTGTAGGCATTGAGTACAACCAAGCTTCAAATAAGCGGTTGTTAAAATATTACTTATGTACACACATAGTAATTTAAACTATACTGTAGGGATAACTGGTGATGCATAAAACCACAATGGCTATAGCAACTTAGATTATAGAAAAATATGCAGTGTTAAAATTATATGAAGCTATTACTCTGACATTTCACCATGATAGGTGTCTCAGTGTCAGGGGGCCTGCACCTGTGTTCTCCCTCCATATTCTACTACAGGAAGGTTTCAGGTTTCAGGTGTCCAGCCATCACCTACCTCTGGAAAGGACTGGTGTCCTACACTCCTGTGACCAGGGGTTTCAAGGTTGTCCAGCCCTCTGCAACATACGGTGTTAATTTCAGCAAACCAATGCCTCTTGCTGATAGTCATAATTTATCCATAACCCAAACAGCTTTTTATAACCAAACACTTTCTTTTTTAAGGTAAAAGCATTATAAAGAATACATACATAAAAGTTCCTACAGACATACTAATAAACAAACAGAAATTCCCCATCTTCCTACTGAGGGTCTAGTAGGCGAACATCCATTCCCATTCTTCTGCAAGGGTATGGGACTCCTCCCAGTCTCCTCTTGGACAGAAGGTTCTGTCCATTTACTGAATCAAAATGAGACTGTGTCAATTCAAGCGCAGGATTTTTTTTTATACCAAAGAGCTTTTTTATCTCTTGGAATCTGGAAAACTCAATCTGAATAACTACATGCAAACCACCTCAGAGGGTGGCACTTCTCTGGAGTTATTTACCGTTTCACCAACTGTACTTAGTCACCCCTTATAGTTTTTTGCTCCTGGAGGAGCTGCAGTAACCCAACCTCTTGAAGCAGAACACAATGTTACATAAATCATTCATAAATTTAATACACTGTGTGCTAAAGATAACCACAATGGCCATATAAACTTGAAGACATATGGAGGATACCAATTAGCAAAACAAAAACAGGCAAATTACTTCTGATAAACAAGAAACTACTTACACTGAAGAAAACTGGAACTTTAAAATTTTGTTTATTTTTGGTTTGATGTGGTTTAACTTTTTTTTTACTTTTCCTCTGCACTTTTGGGCCTCTATTCAAAGCAGAGCCATTGGCACGGAGTATCTTGGGAGAGGCTGTGCTTGATGTACTTGTTAAACTAAATACTAGTGGAAATTAAAAAAAAAACAAAACAGTTTTTATGAGTTCAGTCCACAGGGGGTTGGATAAATACAAGTTTTAGATTAACATCTGAGCTTTTGGGAACTTACTTGACCTGAAAGAAATCTCTAAGCTTTTTGAATTTTACACATCACTAATTATAAACATGAGAAAAATATTTCCCTAGCCTAATCAAGATAAATATGTCCTTGCTCCATCAGATCTGTCTTGGAGTAGCAGCTATGAGCTTTATCATGTGAGTGGACAACTGAGAAAAGAAGGTCTTGCTAAATTTATCCATGCACAACCACAATGTTAAAACAAGGGTAGGGGTTTAGAGATACGTAATTAACATAGTAATTTATTTTATCTTAAATTATTTATGTAAAACTTGAATTTGTGCTACTTACAGGAAATACTTCCTTAATTAGTTGCAAGAGTGATAATGTTTTAATTTACACAAAATAAAATGTTTAGCACTAAATTTATTTTTCCCAATTGTAGGTTAGTACAGCCGATGTATATCAACAACTTCACAAATTGCAGACTATTCTGCTTTCTGCAATCTGTCCAGCAATGATGTACAAGCCCACGCTCACACAACCAAATCACAAAGATAAAAAGGGAAACAATGTAATGCAACCATATGAATATGAAAACCACCAAGTTCTCTCCTTCCCCTCTTCTCCTGGTGTCCTTTTTACCTGTGGCATCTGAACTCATTTCTCCATAACCTTTTCCATACAGATCTGCTCAGAGCACTCTTCTTTTCTAGTCAGGAGCCTCTGTTCATTTACCACGGTATCTGTGCCCCTCCACACACTCATTTGTGACTCCACTGGAGGTAATGACCACAGGATAAGAACTCTAGACTTTTCTCATTTAGAACCAGATGTTTCTCTTATTCATGCTAGCAGGGCTATTGAAGTCAGAGTGTGAGTAAAGTTTGTTCATGTGACTGGTGCAGGGCTGGGCCTCTAGACTTCAAGCACTTCAGGGCAGAGCCTGTATTTTCACTCAGTAGTGGGCCATGCAAATCTATCATGATAGCCAAGTGTTAAACAATTATATTATACTAAAAAAAAATAAAATTCTCTCTTTAAAATAAAACAATATATAATCATCATAACAAACATGTTTGAAGTGAAGCTAGTGCTTAAGACTGGGTGTTCCTGTGAAAAGAAATGACTCTTTTATGGCTAACCAGGGGATAGCACAGGCAGCTGCAATGCAAGTTCCTTTCTCTCCAATACCTCACTCAAGCATCTCTGAATCTTATTTATTATCTTCCACCAGTCCTGAAAGAGATTCTTTTAGTATCTAGACTGGATCATCCATCCTGCTGTTAAAGGCTTGGCTTTTTCTTGAAGAAAAAAAAGCCACCTTATTTCTTGTTCTTCTCACAGGCTGCGTCCACATTGGTAAATTAAGTCGACTTAAGCTTGGCTTAAGTCGACTTAATTTGACCTGCGTCTACACTACACTTTGCTTAAGTCAACTTAAGCAGCTTGCTTAAGTCGACTTAAGCAAAATAAAGCAAAATAATGAAAATTAAGTCGACTTTATTAAACCTAGATTTAAGTAGAATTAAGGCTTAATTCAACTTTTTAAAGTCAAATTAAGCCAGTGTAGATGTGGACTACACCACTGCCCTCCCTGCCGGAGGGGGGCACAATGGGAGCCTGGCATGCCCCCCAAAGGGCAGGGCAGAGCCCTGTGTGTGATGCTGTCTGGATTTAGGAAAGCATTTATGATATTATTTTCTATGGATATCTCATAAATGCCATAATCCATAGGAGCTATGTCATGTTTGGTATCAATAGAAAGGTAGTAATTTGCTGGGAATGATTATATAGTTTATGTCTAGGAACTCTATTTCGATTAGAAGTTAGGAATTTGATGTTATATCTATACTTTAACTTATGTTATTTTATTAAAATACTGGAGAGAGGTGGATGTGTAAAACCACTGTCTCCTTAATGTTAAGGAATCTGCCAGGTGATATGGTCCCAGGGAGTAAACTGATGAGCCATTAAGGACACAGTGGTTGTATTCTTTATGTCCTTAATGGCTCATCAGGATACTCCCTGGGACCATTCAACCTGGAAAATTCCTAAACATTAAGGAGACAATGGTTGTTCACACCCTCCCATCGAAGGCTTTCCTCCAGAATGACACAAGTTAAAGCATGGATATAACATCAAATTCTTAACTTCTAATCGAAATAGAATTCCTAGACATAAACTATATAATCATTCCTGTTAAGGGGCTGTTATGAGTACCCCATAAAATGGCCGCCACCTCCCTTGTGATATAAAGTCACAAGAAGTTGTTTACCAGACACTCTCCCCAGGTCACATGAGTAACTCATGACTGCTAGGCTTGTGACCAGCCACAGGTTTCATTCGAACCCTGATTCGCTCTCAGCCAGCTCCCAAAGGGGTGAGTCATCCCCCTCGCCCATGTGGGGGCATCTGGAGGGCAAGTCAATCATGGCTGCTCTGCCCCCCCCTCCCTCCAGGGGTGTAGAAGGCTCTGACCTGGAATGTAGAGAGCTGGTGAAAATTCCTTTTTCCAAATAAGGATGGGGGAACCGGGCAGCCTTTCGCCCCCCTTTCTACTGCAGCAAAATCTGGCCAATCACAGATCTCGGCAGAAAGTGGCCTAGGCCATAAAAGCCACCATACTGCACGGAGCAAAGGGAGTCTCCACGAGTTAACTGCCAGGCCTGATCACCCTGCAGTAGGAGTCCTCCCGAGAGTGCTGGCCCGAATCGATTTCAACCTCCGTCTTAGACATCATGCTGTTGCTGGTCACCTGCCTGATAGTCATGGTACGTATGTGAACCCGAGTTATCCCCCACGTTCACTTCTCATGGTTGTTTCCCTTCCCTTTAAAATGTATATAGTTGAATATGAATAACGTTTCTACCTCAATCTTAACCCAAGGCATTACAATTGGTGTAGTTTTGGGGATTATAGTTACACTTATTGTTTTATGTATTGGATTCTGTCTTTTTATATTTTGTCTCCGGGCTATTAAGAGGGTCCAAGAGGAGGGATTATTCTGAAAGTTTTATTCCTGTATAAGTCATTGTGTGTTCAAACTGTTGGATAATCATCTGTGGTTTCCCTGTTACTTGTGAAGCTGACTTCCAAGTCTAGCTTGGCTAGCAGCACAACTGTTAACCCTTTTTGCCCCAAAGAGGGAGATTAATACATTTTATTTTTTGGCCACCACTTTAAGATTCCAGGAGCCTTCCTTCTCCCATCCTTTACCTGCTGCGGACAATTCCCAGCAAATTACTACCTTTCTATTGATACCAAACATGACTTGGTTCCTAAGGATTATAGCATTTATGAGATAGCCATTGAAAATAATATCATAAATGCTTCCCTAAATCCAGACAGCATCACACACAGGGCTCTGCCCTGCCAGGGTCCCTGTCCCCCTTTGCCCCATTGCACACAGGGAGTGTCCCCCCACCCCCTGCCACCGTGGACCTGCCCAAGGTCCCGCTAGCCCCACAAAGTCGACCTAGAGCATCCAGTGTGGATGCTCTAGGTCGACTTTGTAAGTTCCCCTTTAAGTCGACTTTAATTTTAAGTGTAGACACACTAAGTCGACTTAAAAGTGCAAGTGTAGGCCTAGCCACAGACACTTTCCTCCTACTCCATCTCTACTTTCTGTTTTTCCATTTTGTAAGCCTTTGTTTTCTCTTTCTTTTCTTCTTTTATCTCTTAACATTTTCAATCCACAGTCCTTCTCTTTCTCTCTGCCACACCTTTCACTGTCTCCTTTGGTTTCCCCCTGTCCCTGCCACAGTATGGTGCCTGGGAGGAAAAAAATGCAGACACTGAGGCCATGTACACACTACAGGAAAAATCGCGCAACAAGCCCGTTGCGCTTTAAAAATCACGTGGTTTTTGTAGCACAGGATCACATCCACACTCTGCTGCTTGTGACGGAACAGAGTCCCTCCCGCAATTCGCGATTTCACAAGAAAACCAATTGAATTGTGGGAACCTATCCCACAGTTCCATCCATCCTGATTTGGCACTAAGAATACTGGGTAGAAGGAGAGTAGCGCTGAGAACCATGAGTAAAGTCTTGATTTCCCATGGTGCACTCTGTTCCCCTTGCGTCACAAGAGTTGCTACTAGCAACTCACGCCCATTTTCAACAGTAGCGCATTGCTTCCCGGAAGTCCTTTGTGCAGCAACATGGATCCAGGTCTGATCTCTACTGTCATCTTCAGCATAATGAATACATCTTGGCTGGTGGCACAGTATGCGTTCAGCTCTGAATCAGACCAGGATTCAGATGACCCTGGGCTGGTGACTGCCATGCAGAACAACAGCACCACATTGCTGAGCTCCTTCACAGAGCATCTGCACACAGTGCGCCGCCGGTTCTGGTCATGAGAGACAAGCACCGAGTGGTGGGACCGCATCGTTTTGCAGGTGTGGGATGAAGACCAGTGGCTACAGAACTTTTGAATGCGGAAAGCCACATTCATGGAACTGTGTGAGGAGCTAGCCCCTGCCCTGCGACACAAGGACACCAAAATGAGAGCCGTCCTCACTGTGGAGAAGCGTGTCGCAATCGCGCTGTGGAAAATGGTGACTCCAGACTGCTACCACTCAGTCGCGAATCAGTTTGGAGTCGGCAGGTCGACCGTCGGGTTAGCACTTTCACAAGTGTGCATTGCCATTAATCGTGTTCTGCTCCAGAGGACAGTGACGTTGGGCAACGTGCGGGAGATCATCGATGGATTCGCAGCCATGGGATTCCCGAACTTTGGAGGGGCAATAGACGGCAAGCACATCCCTATTCTCGCTCCGGAGCATCTTGCGACTGAGTATATTAATAGGAAGGGGTGCTTCAGGTACTCATGGATCACAGGGGGCATTTCACGGACATAAATGCAGGGTGGTCGGGTAAGGTGCATGATGCTCACATTTTCCGGAACATGGGCCTGTACCGGAAGTTGTAGGCAGGGACCTTCTTCCCCAATGATAAAATTACTGTTGGGGATGTAGAGATGCCCATAGTCAACATAGGAGACCCAGCCTACCCACTGATGCCTTGGCTCATGAAGCCCTATACTGGAGATTTGGATCCCAGCAAGGAGCGCTTCAATTACCGGTTAAGCTGGTGCCGAATGACCGTAGAGTGCACCTTTGGGCGCTTAAAAGGCCGCTGGCGCTGTTTGTACGGGAGGCTAGACTTGAATGAGGACAACATTCCAGCCGTCATTGCAGTGTGCTGTGTCCTGCATAACCTCTGTGAAAATAGGGGAGAGAAATTTCCTCCTTCATGGGATGTGAAGGCTGAGCGGCTAGAGTTTGCCTTCCAGCAGCCAGCCACTAGGAGTATCAGGGGGGCACAGCTGAGAGCCGTCTGCATAAGGGAGGCACTTAGGGTGCATTTTAGTGATGGGGACTCATAGGACGCATTGCATCACTGTGCAGTAGTGTTCCCAAGAACTACTGGATGCTGATGGGGGGCATTGGGAACAGTGCCGGTGGGTGTGTACTGTACAATGCTCAAATGAGTAAATACTAAACATGCAACAACTAATCTTATTGTGTATCAATAAAGACACTGTGCACAGTTCAAGTGATTCAATTTTATTATTATAAAACATTAAATATTTACAGTAAGCAGAGCCTGCAAAAGGGGCTATAGATGCGTGTTGGTGTGTGTCTCAATGCCATAGCTTGGTGCAGGAGTGGATGTAACATTGTACCAGGAGGGTCCCTGGGCTTCAAAGAACTGCTTTGAGGGAGAATGGGGCATGGGGGACAGAAAGTGTTGCTGTGGCTGCGGGGGGAGGAGGGGTGAGCCTGGAGCAGCTGGGTCTGCAGACCAACCATGGTCTTCAGCAGTTGGGTCTACTCCTGTAGGATGCTTATGAGGGCATCCTTCTGCTTCTGCCTCTTCACATTGTTTTCTTTGTGCTCCTGCCGGCACTCCTGCCTCCATTTTCTAGTTTCCCTTGCTGAGGCCTCGTTGGACTGCATCAGCTCCTGGAAGATATCCTCCTTGCTCCTGCGAGGCCTCCTCCTTATCTGTCTCAGCCAGTCAGCTAGTGCAGACCACCGACCAGCGAAGGTCGTTTCTAAGGAAAAATGAAACATTGTAAGTAGTGCTTTTGTTCTCATTTTGGTTAAGGAACCGGTAATATGCTCTGCCGCCACATTCCT
Source organism: Pelusios castaneus (assembly GCA_007922175.1). Lineage (NCBI taxonomy): Eukaryota > Metazoa > Chordata > Testudines > Pelomedusidae > Pelusios > Pelusios castaneus. The sequence goes on along the minus strand of ML686006.1, from coordinate 2,103,634 downwards.
CAGTGCCCACGGGACAGGTCATTGCCGGGGACTGAAAGGGCTTTTACAAAGGGAGGTTCAGGTTGCTGAGACAAGACACACAGCTCCGTGAACTATTTGCACTGCCATGGAAGCCGATATCTCGCTGCTTAGAGTGCCTCTGCAAGCCAGAAAGGGCTTTTACAAAGGGAGGTTCGGGTTGCCGAGACAAGACACACAGCTCCGTGAACTATTTGCACTGCCATGGAAGCCGATATCTCGCTGCTTAGAGTGCCTCTGCAAGCCAGAATGCATATCCTGCATGTCACTGGTTTTAAGCCAGGACCTTACGCAGCAGGCTTGTGCGCAGCCATGGTTCCCGCTGCTGTGCTTTGCAACTGGCAAGGGAGAGTATCCCTCTATGGGGGAGGGGAAACAGTTGCTCTCCCATCGAATTTAACTAGGAGGCTTTGGAAGTACATCGAGGACACCTTCAGGGATCTCAACGGAGGGGATTTTTTGACAATTACAGCATGCATTGATGCACTGCTCATGTAATGTGGGGTAGAACCCCCCCATCCAAAAAGAAAAAAAAAAAAAAAAAGGATGAAACTGAAAATGCCTATCTCTCGCCTGCTCTTCATTTGCCTGCAAAATTTATCCAGCTAGCATAGAAGCCACTTCTGATGAAACTTACCAGAGCTCCCCTCTGCTGCATCCGAAGACAGTATAGAGAAGGAATCTGGGCAGCACGTGTCGGGTGGCATGGAGAACAGCTCCTGGCTCCCTAGGTCGGCTGCACCGCTTTCACCCTCCAGGTCATCCTCCACGTCCTCGTCAACGAATTGCTCGTCACCGTCTGCTCTGGTATCCTTTTCATGGGGGGCTGCCGATGTGTCCACAGGAGCTTTTGGGGTGGTTGTGGGATCCCCACTCAGGATTGCTTCCAGCTCCTTGTAAAATCGGCATGTAGCCGGCGCTGAGCCAGAGCGCCGGTTTGCCTCTCTGGCTCTGTGGTACGTAATCCGCAACTCCTTCACCTTCGACCTGCACTGAAGAGTCTCTCTCTCGTACCCCTTCTCTGCCATGGCCCAAGAAATCTGGCCAAAAATATCGAAATTCCGCCAGCTGCCACGTAACTGTGCCTGCACAGCAGACTCTCCCCAGATGCCTATGAGATCAAGCACCTCAGCTGTGGTCCAGACTGGAGCACGTTTGCTGCGTTGAGCTGCCATTGCTCTTGGAGAACACAGCTGCAGCTGCACTCCACGCCGAGCAAACAGGAAGAGTGAAGAATTCAAAAATTCCCAGGAATGATGGGAGGGCGGGTACAGTCAAGTCACAGCCACAGAGCGCAGAAGGAAGTGCAGAAGGGATGGAATTGGAATTCTGGGACATTTCTGGAGATTTCATATTGCGTGGCAACCATACACACATGAACTATCGTGGAATAGCTGTTCTGCGGTAGCCTCTACCACCCTCATTTTGGTGGTTTACATGTTGCGCGGTAAGAAGGCTGTTACCACACAACAACATGGATTTGTGTGTGGACGCTGTGCCTGTTATTGCGCAATAACGAGCGTTATCGCGCAATAACTTCGTAGTGTGTACAAGGCCTGAATCAGCATCCACTTACAGGTGTTGGTCAAGCAGCTGAACTGACTTTTCTGAATCAAAGTCAGAAAGAGTTAATGGATAGAACAGGTCCAATTGACAGGAGAAACATTGCAAATTTCCCAACTTTCTCAGAGACTGAACTATACTGGTACTTGTGGTGGTCAGATAAAATAGTTCAGCCCCCATTCTTATGCAGCCCTTGATCTTCTGACAATCAATATGAGTGTTAATTAATGCCAGCTCTATTCACAATCTATGTGCAATGGATATCAGTCCACTAGCTGTGGTGAAACCACCACGCTCTTCACCTAAGCCACTGAAGAGCCATCAGATTGAAAGCCTCCATTATGTTGACTATGAAGTGTAAGGGTCTATATTTCAATACTAATTTCCTTCATAATCTTTATATATATGATATATATTCATACACAATTCATTATATTGTTTTTATTCAATATATAAACACACACACACACACACACACACATACACACACTGTAGTTTGAAAGTAAAATTCATGTCATAACCAATTTCCGCTCCTTTTATTTCATACAGGCAGTGGCTTATTATTGTGAGGTTGATTTTACCAGTAACCGCTGAACTGCTAGCATTCATTTTCATAGAAGGAAAAATAGTACTGAATCATTCTGCTGGAGGAAAAAATATAAATATTCATTGAACTAGCAAACAGACAGAAAAATGAGAAAAATGAAAGGAAAAAGCTAGTCAAATTTTGATCCTATTAACCTTTCAGTTTCTGCCATTCAGATTTACTTATGTTGTCATGCTCTTCTAGCCTTTTAACAGTTTGGTGTTTGCTTTGAATTTCATCTGAAGGTGAACTGGCTCTGAAAACATACAACCAGGCCTAAATTCCAGTCTTATCCTCTCAAAGCCGAGCTCAAACCATTAAGACGTAGGCAAAAATACATTTTTGACAAATTACAAAACAGAAGATGTCAAGCTCAAACCTGGTTCCAACAAAATATATAAAATCCAGATGACTTAAAATATCAGTCTGAAGCAGAAAGCATGAAGTATGCAATCACTGGGTGGTGTGGGGGGATCAATCAGAACCACCAAGCTCTTCCCGTAGAGCAAAATTTCTATTGTCCATGCTTCATGCTACAGGTTATTCTGACAAAATAAAGTTAAATTCTACAAGTCTGTGTGGTCTGGAGCATTATGGGCTGTGTGGTTCAGGCCCGTCGGGCGAGAGGTGTTCTTATCAGTTCTTATTAGTGTTGTTTTGTGTCCGGCGCTGATATCAGCTTGGCTGTGTGCATGAATGCCTGCATGAATCTCTGAAGGTGTGCTCCCTCAGGATTACCCCTGGCTCAGATCTATAAATGGGGACTCTGTTAGCCCAGTGATCTAAAACCTGGTTTGGATCTTAAGCAGGGATTGAGTTAGCCTGATGACCCTAAGCCAAAGTGCTCTTTTGGTTAACACTCTGGGTTACCTATGGCTTAAATCTTTAGTGAGAACTCAGTTAGCTCAGTGATTTGGAGCCTAGGCCTACCTGTGTGCAAGAGGTAAACTGAGGCAACACTCACAATCGAAGAAACCAACACTACCATGTATCTTTGTAGAAACAAAGGTGCCAGGCTAGGCTTTATTGCAAAGTAGCACAATGACAAGCGATCTATATCAACAGATCTGCTAGCAGCATTGGTGATCTCAATGCAACAGAACAGCTCAACTGACTGTAGGACTCCCTGTCACCCCTTTTGGCTGCATGGGGTCTGAGCTCCAGGGCTCCTACTTTTATACCCTCAGCTGACCTTACATTGATTGGTCCATATTCTAATTGATTCACGCATTGATTGGTCCACACATTACTGGGCATCTCCATCCATCAAGGTGTCATGGTTTGACTGAACCTTACCTTTGCCCTGGCCAAACTACGCAAAACATCTCTCCTTACCTCTTCGCTGTTAGACTGACCCAACACCACCTTCCCCAAGTTACATTCTGATTTTTATACTTATTATTGCAGTTTCAGCTTGTTTCTTGCCAATTTCAGTGAAATCAGACTTTCACAACCTGTCTCTTGTCAGTACCCTCAGTTCAGGCCTGCAGTACATTTAGTTCAGGCCCACTGTTCTGGATTACTTTGTTAGGCCCTGGGCCAGCACCTACACACTTCTACTCGTCTTTCTGTTTTAACCTTTTACTTTCTCCTACAGTCTGATATCCCTAGAATGCTCATTCTGAAGAAAGGGGAGACTTTTTGCCCTCACATTTGCAGCTGAAAATCCTAAGCATTAGGTACCTTAAGCGCAGATCTACACTTTTAACTTGGTGCAAGAGTGTGGTATCTATGTTAAACTGTCTGCAACAACTGCTGTGTGATTAGTTCAGACACTCATCTTGTGATGAGGTTAATATTGCTTCTTCTCTTTGTGGTCATATAGCACAGCACTGCTATGTAATGAACACTAAGCTTTCTGCTCAGACATATCATGGTGCATTGTTCTACCACCCTGCTGCATGCCTTCCAGGATTTTTCATGATCTGCCTTATGGGATTTCAACTAGAAAGTGGTTTACTTCTCAGAGGATATGTCTACAGAAAAGTTGTCAACTTCGTTAAGTCGACTTAATAAGGTCAATTTTAAGTTGACTTAAAATCAACCTTATTAAGTCGACTTAACTTTTCTAGTGTAGACATAGCCCCTTAAGTCAACCTAACTTGCCAGTGTAGACACACCCACAGTGTGGGTCAGACAGAATAATTTCCATGATTCCTCTTGTTTCACCATATGGGGGGAGCAGTATGGCTTTCTACTGTCTCCATCTCATCAGGCCTGTCTCTACTGTCTGAAGGAGGGCAGTCTTCTTCCTGTTCACTAACCCTTCCTGTGGCAGGTTTTCCCTTTTAAGCTCCCCCACTTCAGGCAGAACAAGATTTGCAGGTGTGCTTCTTCAGTGTTCAACAGGCCCAGAGATGCTCATTAGTCTCCTCTCTGACAGAGTGAGGACCTGTCCCTTCATAGACCCCTGTCATCTCTTACTGCTGTGATCCAGTGTCATTTTCCAAGTTCTGTCAGGCAGCATGGAGGAAGCATTGGGGATAACCGTAATCCTCATGGTCATGAATATAAACAGAGTGCTGGTAGAACATATACATGTATCCAACAACAAGAGAACTAGGGCAATAAAGTCATCTGAGGAGGTTGAGGAGGATATTAATGGAAACTTCTACATCTTTTTCTGGAGCACTGCTTTGGGGTTCATCCAACTATCCCTGACAGGTAGGAGCAGCTAGTGTTGCAGACCTGAGGAAGCCAGCAATAGCAAGAGGACTTCAGGATGTAAAAAGCCACTTTCTTAGAATTCTGTGCAGAGCTTGCTCCAGAGAAGCAGCAGCAGACCTAAATGAGAGTTCCTGTCAGGGTGGAGAGGCGCATGATTATCACTATCTAGATGTTCACCACCCCTATTTCACCACCAAGCTATTGACAACCAGTTTGGGGTTGATAGCTCAAACCTCAAAGCTGTTATAATGGAAATGTCAAGAAAGTCCTGTCCCTTGAATTATAAGACTAGGCAATGTCTAGGCAACTATTAATGGCTTTGTACTGAGTAGAGGGAGAATGATTATGGAATGTCCATTTGGAACACTAAAGGAAAGATGGAATATCCTCATGTGGAAGCTGAATGCTGATGAGGAACATCTTTCTATTAGAAATGGTTGCTTGCTGTGTTGCTTGTACTTTGCATGTCTATAGTCCAGCCAGAGTTCCTTTGCTCACAGAGAAATATCTGGTAAGGATGACCCCAGAATAATAGAGAGCACACAGGTACACAAATGGATGATCCAGGTAGCCAGCAAACCAGTGTGGGATATCTGCAGGAGAGCTGCATAGCTGTGCAACATTTCCTATAGGATGTGAAAGCATCTGCACCTACTTTACTGCACCTATTCATCCCGCATCTATCTAATCCAGCTTCCCACGTGAGTCTGATATGTTAAAAAGAAAGGCAATTTTCAACAAAACTTTTTTGTGTGTGTTGGACACAAGTACATTTAATTTGAAATATTAACTGACCAACAACAGATGTGAAGTGTAGACAAACCCCTCATGTGTGGATCTTCTGAGAACCCTTTGGGTTTTGACTGGACATACAGATGATCCACATAGAAGCCTTGAGCCTCCACCTTGTTTCCAGATACCCTGTTTCCAGGTTTCACAGCACGGTTTTTCTAGTCATTGCTGTTTTATATAACTACCCACTATAGTGATACTCCAAGCCCCAACACAGAGGTTGAGAGTCACAGCTCAGAAGAGAAACTTGTACTGAATTTTGGTAGTGTTTCAGAGGAAATGATGGAATCTTTCAGACAGATGCTAGTTTCCAGGACCTCTCTCTATCTCACTCCCATCCTCTCTGGATCACATGGAAGAGCTCTCACAGAATGTGGATCTGAAGGGAGCATTCTCTACAGCGGACCTTCCTCATTCTGCTCTTCTTTCCTGGGTTTTAGTTCACCTCCATTCACATAATTATTGGCCATCCCACATGGCCTAGTTCATGCATCCAATCAGAGAGCAGAAAAAATACCAAGTACGTTAGCTGATCAATCACACCTGACAAAGAATGAATCATTTAATGAGTTGTCAAAATGAACCATTTGCAAGCAACCTAAAGATTGAAAATTGATGATCGAAACTATCTGGCTAATACTGAACATTATTACAGACATCCTCCTTGATTAACTCCTTTTGTCTGGCTACGGTAGAGATGGGGAGACCTATTGGTGGAGACTGTTATCCCTTCAAGGTTGTAGAAATATGTGTGGCTCTAGAATCAAAAAGGTCGGGAAGCAGTGCTGTATGGGTAGACAGGAGTGAGCGACAGTGAGGCCTCCCCATGCTGTTTTCCTTCAAAACTGAAGAGAATCTCAGTGCAGATGAACGCTGACCTTGTTACTAACTTACTCTGGTTTTCCAATAACATTGAGTAAAATGATCTTGGTGGGATTTAGCAGGAATATTGGCAAGAGCACCATGAAAAAAGATCTGGTAATAGGGTCTCGATAGATACAAAGACAGAAAGATGCCATGGTAGTCTAGGAGCCTGAAAAGCAGAGCAGAGATAAATGCCCCCTGTTCAGGTAATCTAGGCTTCTATGACTCAAGAGACCTCAAGATGTATAGTAAATCAAATTCCATGCCATTTCCACAGGAATTGTGAGGAAAGCTGTTTCTTCATGTGTTGGAACAATGCAGTGAAAACTCCATATGTAGAAACTGGTGGAGGTTCTGTCTTCTCTGTGGATTTTTTTCTGCATATGAGAATCTCAAAAAAAAATGATGTATGAATTGATGGCATTTTGATGAGCCATATTGCTCATTTTTTGCAATCTGTGCTCAGAACACCACTGGAATTATTGCCAGCTTTAAGATTTTTTTATTTGGTTTATATCTAAAGCAAGAAAAAAAATGTTTATGTCCATGTGAAATGCAAGTAAGAAAATAATTGACTCTGAAGTAAAATTAATCCCTCTCAAGATCATGTCAGTCCTGATTTGAAATGTGCAATGATTTGAAACAAAAAGAGAAAAACTTCTGAGAATTAATTACCAGAAAACCAAAATTATGTTTTAAGAGAGCAGAAATATGATACCATTAGGCCATAATAGGTTCCATTGGATGTTAGCATTTGAACCTTTCACTTAATAGCTGTCCTTTATTATTACAGAGATAAGCAACCCTACTTTACTTGGTAAGGTCTTTTTTTCCTATTCTGATCCTTCTCCTTGCCTGGACAGTATCCTATAGAATCTAAAGGTTTCCCCTACTCCCTGCATGCCAGTACTATGACTTCCTAAGGGCAGAACCACCCTGCAGCCTTGTCCCAGCACATATAAGTCAGTCAAGGGTGTGAAAAGATGTGATTCCCCAGCCGCCTCACTGTTCTAGCTGGAGTCCCTCTTGTAGATGCCGCTATCCTAGTACTACTGTATTTGTCAGTATCGCTACAGTAGCTTCTGGTATTAACTGTGTCTTTACTAGGAGTATTTTGCTAGTACAGAATACTGACATAGCTAGATCAGTGAAGAGCTTAGTGCAGACTTGGCCTAAACCATGCCAGCTAACTACTGAAACAGCAGATTAACCATCTACTATCAGGAGTGAAGGACAAATCCGTGACATTTCACAGTCTGCCTTCAATACTACGTTAGCAACTGTAAGATGGCTTTTCATGATGCCAGTTTAGTAAAAGATGTGCCATCAGAGTGTGTGTCTCCAAACATTACAGTAAAGGAAAGTTGAGAATGAGAATCAATGAGAGTCAGCAAGTTTTGGACGGCAGGGACACGGGAGGCTTTATACCTAATGTGGGAAAAGGGAGGGAAAAGAGGAGGGATCCAGATGGATGTTTTCAGTTTTGCCTCTGAAAAAATGCCAAGATCTAAGAGACAGAAGATAGAGGAAGGAGACTGGCTAAAAGGTTTATTTGGTAAAATGTATAGAAGAGTTGCTGGGGGGTGGGGGGGAGGGGTAGGTGTTATGAATTGAATAGGGAGGAGAAACAGAAAAAAGGAAAGAGGAGCTGTGAGAAGAATGACTTAGGTTTTGATCTTTTAAATATTCACGTGCTTAATTTTACTCACATAAGCCCCATTGAACAAAATCAGGGCCTATATATGCAGTGGAATGGCAAATCTTGTTTTTCCTGTGTTCTAGTTAGGTATGTTGACTATCGCATATGGGAAGTATTATTTTTGTAACCTCATTTAGATTCTGATCCAGCAAAGTACTTAAGCATGTGACCAATGTTAACCACCTGCATAGTCCCATTGACTCAGCATGCTTCAAATTAGGCAGGCTAAATACTTTATTGGATTGAGGCATTAGTAATTTTATTTGATCTATTTATCATACCATTAGGAACTAATGTTTAATTAATATTGTTTTTTATTTCTTTTCAAACAATTCAAGTTATATCCCTTTTCTCTCTTTAAAATAAATACTAAGCTGTGAATCTCTTTCCTTGAAATATTTAGACAATATTACTCTAAAGGGACAATTTTGTATATTTATACTAAAACTCATTAAAATGTGTTCTAATTGTGCTTACACTCCTATAATTAATCTCCCTTTAATTTAATGTGGCACTAGAAATACTTTAACAAATACATTTGAGATCTATGCTTTTGAGAGATCACAAGTGTGCAACAATGTGCAAAATCTCTCTTGCATGTTGTTTTCTCCAGCATGTATTTCCAGATCACCCTCTTTTCTGATATTACAAATTGTTTTCCTTTAGTCAAAAGACAGATTGCACACATCCGTCTGACACTGAAGTTCATATTCCTCCACTAATGAACTTGGGGCGGCGGGGAGTCTAAATAGTGGGGAGAGGAAGGAGAGGGAAAAATAATCAATTTGTGTTACCTTCAACATGCACCAGATTTATAACTAATCAAGAAAGATGGAGTCCAAAAGTCACTCCTGAGCTTGATATGTCCCAGGATAGGGAAAAAATATTCTTATATATGTCCATAGGCACGTATGTCTTCACATTTGGTTGTTCCAATTTTCAAGCTGTCCTCTCATTCTCTCTAAATAAATTAAACAAATTAAAAAAGTTGAATCTAATTTTAGAGAATGTCACAGAATTTTTTGAAGAACAAGTGGTGTACAATAGCCAATGAAGGATACAAATTAACAAAAGAATAACACTAGGTTGTCCAGTTCCTAGTATTTTATTGTGTGACAATTTTGATAATGTGTCTACAAACATCACCCATTATTGCCATTTTAAGTGATTGACTTGATGTCTTGTGGACACAAAGTCTGGTAATAAAAAAGTGACAGGCCTACATACCTGAAGTTCTTCCTGAGATCTGACATAATAAAGAGAACTGCCATGTCAAAACACAGAAGGCGGAGCACAAACACCTTCCTCCAGGATTATATTAGAAAAGCTCTTGTGGATGTTGGCTGAAATTTTAAACATTTGCTGGTTGATAGAACTGTTTTATTTCTGGCAAGTGATAGTAAGAAAATAAACAGACTGGTTATATTTAAAGCTAATTCAATATTTATGCTGTTGTAATAATTAGAATTGGGTTCTGATTGGTTTAATTGGTTTGGCTTTAAATAAACATTATGAATACTGTTTTACAATAATGTGTTTAAGATGATGGCTTCTAAAATATTTCTACATAAAGGAAATAAGGGCAAGACATGCAGATTTCTTTATAAGGACTGATTTAACCAAGGACTTAAGCAAATGCTTATTTTTAACTGTCTAATTTCCATGCTGAAGTTTATCAGTAATCTCCTAAAATTGAAAAAAAAAAAACCCAGGGATTCAACACTGTTCTAGGAACTATGAGGCTCTGCACAGCATCAATTTCAACTTAATGTACTAGTACGGCGTGACTATACTCATAGCAATATATTAAGATGGAGGTGATTATGTTACTATTGTGTTATGCCTCTGAGCATGCCCAATGAGAAGCAGATGCTTCCACAAGCCTGAGCTGTCGTATAGTGAGTTAGGTGTTGATGTAGTTAATAAAAGTGCTGTGCCTTCTCTCCTGACAAGCTGACCTTGTGAATGCTTAATCAACTTTAAAGTATCAGTGAGATGGTTTAATTTCACTTTTCTTTGGGATTGGAATTCAAGCATGTTGCCGCAGAGCATCTAACGAATTGTGTGCTGATCACTTGGCTTGAATTGGGTTACTACGTACCCCTTCTCTCTGTCTCTGTTGTGGCTTTGCAGTTTGCAAGGTATTTAAGGAATGGAATGGATCAGATATGGCTAAAGATATGGCTAGAACATTTTGGGTACTCCCAAACAAGTAATAGTGAAAGCTTCTGAACACTGGTCTACCGGTGCCCTTAGAACAGCCCCAGTGACCATTTACTTGCCGATGAATTTGTTCACTCACCTAAACAAACAAGGAGTCCTGTGGCACCTTTAAAAGGACTCCTTGTTTGTTTTGCTGAACTAGACTAACACGGCTACCCCTGTGGAACTTGTTCACTCACCGAGTTCCTCAGCACCTGGCTGGAACATAAACTGTACCACAGGGACTCAAGTGGCAATGATACCGTGTAGCTGGTTGGAAAAAAGGAAGCAGCAATGAATGAGTAGACTAGAACAGTCAATAATGCTGATATAAACTTCCTATTTCCACACTGTCACCAGCACTCTGACACTAGCTGTAGCTGTAAGGCACATGAGAGAAAAAAATCTGTTGGCCTTCCCTCTACCATACGATGTGAGTGAAATGTATGGTCCTTTCCCAACTCTTCACATACCCATACAGAGGATGCACCCACTTTCACAAACCATCTCTACAAGGGGATACAATTAGCAAAGATGCGCCTGCTTTCTCTTAATGTCCCTATGCAAGCCATCAGAGAAGTAGGGCATGAAAAATGATTGGTCAGGTTCTTCTTCCATCCAGCTGCTTTTTGCTATCATAACAACCTAACACTGCACTAGTGATTATGTTGCTGCTAAGACCAGGTAAGAGAGGAGTGAAAGTAAGTAACTATTTAAGGGGAAAGAGAGAAGAGATGTAAAGGGAACAATGGGGAAGCAAGTAGAGAATACAGAGGAAAATAAAACAAGGAAAGGAGGATGGAAGCAGGGCTGGCCTGACCAGATATGCAAATTAGGTAGTAGCCTATGGTACCAGGCTTTAAGGGATGCCATATTAGATGGAAGTGATTTTTTTTTTAATTTTAAAAAAAAAAAGTTCATTCTATACTTTCTTATTTTTTCCTATACTGAATTGTGGGGCATAGGAAGTGGGAGGGCACCAACGTCATAGTTCACCAAAAATCCTTGAGGTGGCCCTCAATGCAAGAAGTGGGAAAATGAGAGAAAAAAGGTCTGGTGAGTCAGAAACAGGGCCAGTTTAACCAGCCTGGGGGCCCCAGGCTTCCCCCCCATGAACCCCACTCTGCCTAGGACCCCACCCACCACAGGACCCCTGCCCCCCCAGCATGGCAGCTTGCAAGTGGACCATCACTGGGAGGACCCTGGGGCCAGAGGGCACTCCCAGCCTGGTCCCGCTCTGGCCTGTCTGTCCCAGGGGCGGGGCTGACTGGTGTGCAGCACAGCTCCCGGTACACGGGCCCTGGAAGGCTGCACTGTGCACCAGCCAATCCCACCTCCAGGCAGAGTGAACAGGTGCTGGCTCACGTTGCCCTGCCCCCAAGGGCAGACCAGCTGGCCCAGGGGTGGGGCAGAAGCAAATAGCCTGGCCTCTGGTATCAGGGCCCTGCCCCTCCCCCCCAGCACCAGCAGAGCAGGAGCACTCTCAATGCTCCCCCCAAGCCCTACTGGCACTGAGCAGGGTAAGGGGCCTGGATCAGGTAGAGGTTTTAGGGGCTGGAGCCTGGGCTCTCCCTTTTAGCTGGGGCCCAGGGCTTCAGCCCGTATAGACTCTGCAATAATCCAGCCCTGATCAGAAGCTGTAACACCAGCAACTTGGGTGTCCACAATAAGTGCAGCACTGTTGAACTACCTCCACTTGACCATTTCATTTGAACAGAGGGAGCTGAACATCACTTGGTTAGCCACCTAGCAGAATAATCTAAAATAGCAACTTTTAGGCAGGAATCCAAAAAACAACCACATAAGCAAATAGGAAAAATTCAAGAAGTTCCATCTTTTCCAAACTGGTAGTTGTATCTTCCCCTGTATGAATTGCTGTATGTTTCTCTTGCACAGAGACTACTGCTTAGCCATAATATATAGCAATTTTGTAAATAAGCAGGGACAAAAATGAAACCACCAAACTAGTTTGGTCAAAAGCCCTAAATCAAAGTTTGCATTTAGATCTGTAGAAGTTTGGTAATATATGAAATACAATTATTCCTCCAATAAGACAGAGAAAAGTTTTCACATTCCACTAAATCGTTCTTTAATCTCTCCATCACTTGAAATATTTTTCCATAAACAGACTTTTTTCAAAATGAAATCATGTTCAGAGTCAGCTAGCACTCAGGCATCCTTCATATTTCCTCAACACATTATATTTGCTGCTGAATGTTAAACTGTGTTTAATAAGCAAGCTGTAAAACAAAGTACCTCATTTACTGATTTAAATTCAAGTCTCAGCCATTATGGAAATATTTAAAGTGCTCATGGCAATCTTTGTTAAGGAAAAACTGGATATGTGCAATTACAAAAAGAGATCTTTTTCCTGCTGAAATGGGAAGTGCATGGTGTGCACATATATTAGGATATTTTTATTCTTTCAGTTTTCCACTTCAAGAGCACTAGCATTGCTATCTAAATAAAATGACCAGCGTTCAAGAGCCAATGTGACTTTGGTTTTTAGTAATCTCCCCTTTTAGACATCCATCGAATACTTAGCTCTTCTCTGGGTAAGAATCATCTTCCTGGTGAGAAAGATCTGGGGCTAAGAATCACAAAATGGTTGCCACCCCAGTCAGCTGATCCAGTTCTCCAGAAACATGCAGACTTTAATATCCTGACAATCCCTGTATTATTACATACACTCTGCACAAGTCATACATATATACCTCTTGTAGGGACATCTTGGTGTCGGAAAAGTCCATCATTGATCAGTGAAGTATCAATCACCATTGCTTCATTGGCTTTCTACATATGCTTGAAGCCATAAAAGGCTTGATCTGTTCATGATGTAATGTCATGATGTAACATCCAACCTCTCCAAGGCCCTGTCATGAAGGGAGTAGTTGCCCCTCCTCTTCCTGGGGATGTTCCTTTCAGTCTTGACTTGCAGGAATGTCATGCTGGGATATACCAGGCAGATGTGAGCAAGGCCTTTCTGCATCACTACTGTCACCACATTAGCAGTGCATGTTGGATCACAGGCCTGCTTTATCCTTTCTAGCTCCACATTGTCCCACTGCTTCTTGTCCAAAGTGAACTTGTGATTGAGTTCCAGTTCGACAGTGTGGAAGACCCCCATCTTTCTGTATTTATTCTTCTCAATGTTTTTCCCTTTGACTTGCAGCTGGTATGCCTGGGTCAAAATCAATTGTCACCATACAAGTGCTAATAATGATGTGAATGCAGTAGCTTCCCAGGTTGCCTGCCTGTACCTTTCTCATAATGGAGGCCTGCAGGCTGTCTTCTACTTGCAGAAGGTTGTAGATGTGCCATGTCTCGAGGTTGTTCTGCAGTGAGTGTCACTTGACCTGCATTCTCTTAATATCTTTCCTGAGGAGCTTCATGTTGTCCACTTTTTTTGAAGGAATTGAGTAAGAACATTTAGGAACTGCTTTGGGGAAGCTAGCTCTTTCCTCTCTCTCATGGAAAGGGATCTTACTCCAAACTTTACATCTGGGATGATGGGCTAATGCAAGCTCACTGCACTGACATAGAGAAAAGTAATTTGTAATTAAATATCAGAACTACTGACAATTTTATTGTAAGCTCTAACTACATATTTCCCTACATGACATTCCTGCAAGTCAAGATTGAAAGGAAAATCCCCAGGAAGAGGAGGGACAACTACTCTCTTCATGAAAAGGCCTTGGAGAAGATTTCTTGGGGTTTTGGTTTTTAATTGTGATTTCTAACAGCTCACCGGAAGTAGAGATGTTGAATCTTAAGTCCAAGCAAGATCTGTAGGTGGCCTTATTTTAAAAATCACCTCTAAAGGAATACATTTGGCCTGTGCCCCTTTTCTGCTTCTCTGTTATATATAAAGAAGCCTCAATTTGTCCTCTCCTGCTCAAAAAATAAAAATCCAGTCCTATATAGAAAAGATGCCAAAAGAAGAAGAGATGGGGAAAAAATAGAAGAGTGAAAGCTAACCAACCAAGAAGGGATATTTAATCAGATTGTTTAAAACTATTCACATTTATTTGTTTTTGCTATTACCTCTTTAAAACCAATAACTAACATTTTGATAAAGAACATCTTTACTAAGGATTCAACCTCTTCTAGTGAGCTGTCAGAAATTGCAATTTAAAAAAAATTAAAAACAAAACAAACAAGAAATCCTCAGGAAAAAAAATGAGAAGGTCAGACTTAACATGTTTGATTTTTCTAAAGTTAAACCCCCCACAAACAATCTGGAAAAGAAAGCAAAAGTCTGTCTTTTTAAAGATCTTTTCTAGGTCACCCTTTTATTTTATTTTATGAAACATATTCATTTATTTATGGTCTTTGTCTTTGGAAATCTGATCTCAACTGTAGAGTTTTACAAATCCTGGGGGGGGAAGGGGGGAGGAATATCTGTTTAAAAGAAATAAGCAAGTCTTCAGTATTGCAAGCTGGGAGGAAAATAATTGAAGATTTTCCAGAAGTTTATTTTTTCTAAGGTAGTCTGAGGTAATTCAGAGTCAGTTTTGCAGTATGACTCATCTTTTTTTTTCAGACTAAAGCAGAGAAAAGCCACCAAAAATATTTACTCATTAAATTGATTTTACATTTGCTAATTTAGCTCATCTGGATAAATTAACAAATCACCCAAAGGTGAAAAAACTGTTTACCACACATTTCTTACCTCTTTTAATGGTAGATTAGCAAAAATAATCAAGGTCCTGGAACAGGTTGAGGTGGCTACAGCTTCAACCTCCATTTGTAGCTTCACTGATTTCACATAGCTGAGCTTATTCTGAAATCCTCTTAAGGGAGCAGGCTAAAGAATTATTTTTAGGCTCACAATCAAAATAAACTTTCCAGATCATATAGTACAAAGAGCACCAAGTTTCTCCAGGTGAGTTAAGTTATGTGTTTAATGAACTGTGACATCTGTTTATTGTTCCCAAGAGTCACAGCATGATGACTTGTTTGCTTTCCCACATATTAGAGAAATAATTGTTGGGAATATACATAAAAATAATAAAGGTAGACATGCTCCTTGGGGCTGCATGTAGAGGAGAGGATAGTCCAGAGGTTACAGCAGTGATCTGTGATACAAAATCTTGTTTCAGTTCCCTGGGGTGAAATGGATGTCCTGTGTGACCCTGGGTGAGCTACTTAGCCTCTCTCTATTGTAAAATTTAGATAAATATGCTTCTCTATCTCAATGGGTAGTTTTGATAATAAATACATTAAAGTTTGTGAAGCACTTTGAGATCTTCTGATGAAAAGTATTATATAAAATCGGCATTATTATTAAGAATGCATAATCTTGCAAATAACAGACATATGGTGTTGTTTTTCAGAAAGGAAACCACTACTATGTTATCCCTTTTTTTCCATTAAGAACTGATGTTAATTGATGCACAAAGAAAGCCAAAACTTCACAACTATTCCCAAATCCATAAACAATACTTCGTGTATGTAAGCATCATCTACTCAAATATTTTCTATTACCACCTGTACAGACAGAATGGCAAGAAAGACTCCCTATGACAGGAGTTCTCAAACTGGGGTCTGTGACACCTCAGTCAGGAGGCTATTTTGGGGAGGTCACGAGCTGTCAGACCCTGCACATGCCGGTAAGGGTGGCATGTCATAGGGAGCGCATCACTTTTTCGGTGGGTCATCACAGCCAGAAATAATTTCAAAAAGAGTTCCAGCAAAAAAAATTTGGGAACCCCTTCCCTATGATTTACTAAGGGTGTGTCATTCTGGAATGTAGATAAGAAACTGCTCTTTATTTCCTGTCCCTAGTCACACAGCATTGTCAGCTTTCATGATTTTATCATAAATCTTGTGATATTTGGTATTTTTAAAGTTCAAAGTTCCTTGCATTGTGACACTCTAAGCTATCATTTAAAAAAAAAAATTAAAAGGAGAGAAGGAATGTAACCCAAAGGAAACTCTGAAGGTGCAGCAACCAGAATGCTAGGAAAAAGAATCCCAGATTTATTATTAATTATTATTATTTTAAGAAATCTTGATTTTTCAGTTAGCCCCATGACTTTTGGGTGTGGTGAAGAGGAAGAAAGTTGTGATTTTTGAAAAATTGCAGTTGACAATGCTTAGTCTTATAACGGTTCAGGAGTAAAGAAGACTTTACTCCCATTACATACACATATCTCTCCCATTTCCCTCCTCCCCCAACTATGATAAGAGAATGGTGTTAAGGCTGCAAAGTAAAGCACTCAAAGGTTAGGAAGTTCCAGAATTTAGTTGCCTGTACAACCTTAATTAATCCCCCTTATGTGTGTATATTGTAATAGTCTTTAATATGATTGCACACTATTTTTTCCACTGTATCTCTGCCTCATTCAGAACACAGAATGGATGGTACTCACTTAATGGGCAGCCAGTCAATATTTTGTTTTCTCCTCATTGTTCAGTATGTGGTCCCATACCTTATTTATTTCATGCTATTCAAAACATTGCTGTGACGACAAAGTTATTAATTTCGTCCTAGGCGTTTCTATGACACTCATCTCTAGAGTATCTGAATGCTTCAAAATATGAACTTATCTTCAAAATGTCCCTGGGAGATGAAGGAGTGATATTATCCCTATTTTATAGATGGGGAAGAGACAAAGAGAAATCAAGGTCAAAAGCTTCCATTAATTTTGGGTACACACTGTGAGGCACTTAGGACCTGATTTTTCAGAGTATTTAGTGTTATATAGTACTGTATATCTGCAAAGAAGTACTTCAAATTACTACAGTTACAGCTGTGAATGCTCAGCACTTCTCCAGATCTGATCTCAGGAAATCAAGTCAGACACTCAGAAAATGAGAAACAATTATGACCACCTGTGAAGTGTTTGGTTTAAATGACTTGCCTAGAATCACAGTCCTATAGGACCTCTGTAGCAGAGGCAAAACTAAATTCAAAGTCTCCAGGGCAGCATTCAGCTGGAGTCCTATGCGGAAAAAAGTAGTATGTGATCAAGTAAGTAAAGACTGTTTCATAATGCATACACACAATGGGACTAAATTAAGATTACAGAGGCAATCTGAATTCTGGCTTTCCCAACTTTGGAGGCTTACTTGTGCAACATTTATAATGTTCTTTGTATGTCATTTCCTAGGTTATTAAAAAGCAAACTGAAGGGGAAAAAAAAGTTCCATTATGTTGCAACATCTTGACACCCACATAAGTCATCAAAAGGTTGGAATCTTTAGATCCTCTGACCATAGACCTCTGCCATTTTAGCTAATGGAGTAAGCGATAAGAGAAGTAGGTTGCCATCCTCTTTGTGGACCAGCACTAGAAGAAGATGAGATACACACTTTATCTGTGGGTTTCACAGATATTTGCTGACAGCAGAGGAATAGTGAGATTCAGGCATGTCAGGTTCTATTCCAAGCCTGGGAGAAGAATGCTCTCTAGTGGGCACAGACTTTTTTATCCCTTTTCCCCCAAATTCTGTCCCTTTCCCATGCCTGGCTCCTTTCTCCAGTCCCTTTGTCCTTACCTACTCAGTCCTAATCTCCCCCTCCAGGCTGACTGGCTGAGTTCCACTGTTCCCACCCCTCCCCACTCCCCAGTTAGTTACAATTTCCTTGCTCAGCTAGTCTCAATTTTCCTGTTCTGGCTCCTCCTCAGATCTTGCTCTCCTTCCTCCCACAATGGTTCCCATTTCTAGATTCCCTCCTCAGGCTCATCATCCAAGCTCAGTAAACCATCCATCGTTATGCAGACTATGTGTCCCAGGCATTTTTGCCCAACCAATCCCAATTCTCCTTTTGCACTCCAGTACCTTCTCCTATCTGACTCCCCTCCTTCCCCACCCTATATCTTCCTACAATTTACTAGTCCCAGTCTCTCTGAACAACTAGATCCAACCTCCCTTCCAGTTCCTTATATAATCTGTTTCCTACCTGCCCATTCCAAACCTCATGGATCCCAGTTCAAACCTCACTTCTTTCATAGGCTTCCAGTGCCAATCTCCCCTTTCTCAGGTTACTCATCAGTTTTATCCTCTGCTTCTCTCCTCCCCCACCCCCAAGCTCCCAGTCTCCTTCACTGCCAGTCCCAATTCCTCTCTACCCTTTCAAGCCCCAGTCTCAACCAACATCTTATTCCAATGTCACATTATTAGGTGCAATCCAGAGCAGTGAAGAGTTGTATCATCTATTACTCTGTAACCCTGAGTGCCTCAGAGTGCCTCGCTACTGTAGCTCTCTGCCTGGGAAACTCACAGTCAGGAGCAAGCATTCACTCTACGTCTATGTACTGGGGCCCCATGTCCAATGTTTGGATCCTAGTGCCTCCCTGAAATGCCACAAATTTCCAGTGGTCTCCACAAGTCTTAATTAACCATTGGTAAGATGACTGCACTCTCTCCCCAGCCACAATTTTTTTCCAGATATATGAGCTGAAGTGTCCAGCTCTGTCCTAGAACCATCAAGGGACTGTTCAGGTTTGTTACTCCTCGAAAGACTCAGTAACCAAGTTTATTACTTTAACTGAGGCCACCAAACAGTTCAGTTCAAGCACAGCACTAGATTGGTTTAGATTAAAACTAAGGCAAATTTATTTTATTCCAAAATGATGGAATTTAAGAGAGTATAAGAATTAAAGTCAGAAGTGGTTACAAGAGAAATAAAGATAAAACACTTTCTCATAACTAAAACTTAACAAGCTCAAAGTAAAATCCACACTAGCAGTTTACAGCAAGATGGCAGATCAGACTTGTGTGTCAGGATGTATTCTCCAAGTCAAGGGACTTCTAGTGTTGTATTTTTAGCTGAAAGATATAGGGACAAGGGAACCCAAAGTTCTGTTATAATCCATTGAATCTTTGAAATGGATTCTTCTGAAGGATGCATCCGAATGAAAGTCTATTTCCAGCTGTGATGTAGGAAACATAGTATGTTTTTAAAGAGGAGTTCTACTGCTTCATCTCCCAATGGAGTTGTGTCTGTTAAAATGCAATTTTTTTCATTCCTCCCCCTCTGGAGCAACTGAATGAACAGTAGACATGTATTGTCAGTCTCCTCCCCTTCCATGATACTATGATACCTCCATTCCTTGTCCGTTTGATGGATCCATTTACACTGATAGGTAAATACACTCTCATTTTTCAGAGTACTTTGGAAATAACTCCCAGATGGGGAAACTACATTCCTTTAGCTGAAAGAGAGCTGTTTAGCATATATTCAAGACTAGACACCCTCACCTAGATAAAGTTGTTAGTGACACCCTTCAAGGGGAACCCATAACTTCACATATAGTGTTGGTACATACATTTCATTTTGATGTTATTGACCAGAAAGTTATTAGTTTTCTAATGATATCTCACATGGCATGTGCCAGAAAGTTTACTGAAAAAGTATGAATGGTTTGAATACCCAATCTACTGCTTACCCTTCTCCCTAGTCTGACTCTTGTCCTCTTTGCATCAGACAGCATCCTTCTCAGCACTACCAAGGCTACAGATGCAGTGTCACTGAGAACACAGGAGAGAAAGAGGCCTCTACTCTAAGTTCCAGTGCCAGGCCCCATCCTTTCCTGAGCCAACCACTATTGGCAAAGGCCAGCTTTACCTCTGTAGTCCTTGGTTAGAGCTCTCCTGAATTCTGCTGGCCCATCATCCCAATGTGTTTATCACACACCTCAATTGTGCACTTCTCATAAGAATAACAGTAGCCATTTGAATCACTCAGGGCTGTCCTTGGGGGGAAGCGGGGTGACTGCCCTGGGCCCCGTGGTTCAGTGGGCTTTACACTCTCCCTGCTGGTCCCATGCTACCTTCGGCAGGATTTTGCATTGGCCCACCCCCAGGGGCAGACCAGGTGGCCCAGGGGCAAGGTGGGAGCCCAGCCTCTGGCCCAGGGTAGCCCTGCCCTGGGGGGGGGAGGAGATAACAGGATGATTGACCCTGGGCCCTTCTCACCACTAGGCATAGGTGTCGTTGCCATTGGGCCAGCAGGGCGCTGGCCCTGGGTAAAATAGCCTGAGCCCCTAACCTTTTTCCCCAGCAGGCACATGCGCAGACAGCCTGGTTGCAGGGGACAAGGAGCTAAGCAGGGAACTGCCACTCCAGACGGCAGGTCTGCAGTCATTGTCTCCTCAATGGCCCATTAAGGGAGGCACAGGTACAATGGGCCTGGGGAGAAACCCGCCCGGTGAGTCACCCAGAATCACACAATTTGGAATACAGATACAGCTAACACATTCATACCTTCTAATACAGATATGATACCTACACATAGACAAAATACTCATTTCTAGCAAGTTACAACCTTCCTATTGATACCAAACATGACATAAATCCTATGAATTATAGCAATTATAAAATATTAATATGAAATAGTATCACAAATGGTCTGCTAAATCTGGACAGCATCACAGAGCGGGCTTACTCAGTTTTTGTTGTTAAGTCTTTACTGCTTTGTTTCCCTAGGAGAGGAATTGGGAGCCTGGCAGGAGCTGAGGGTGAGAGGGCAGGAACAGTGCAGCAGCCCTCTCTGCCTTTTCAGTTCACTCTGTTGTCTTCTCTTTGGCTATTTGCAGGGGAGGCACAGGCTGGCAGCCTGGCTGGCTGGGTCTGCTAGTTTGGTGTGACCCCGCTCATGGCACCACACTGGCAGCCCCAGGCAGTCTATCTGCTTGCCTTGTGAATTCCCCAACTTCGTCCACCTGGTTTGTTTGCACCTAGAAGCTGGGACCCGGCCAGATCCCTTTTAAATTCCCTGCCCTGCGGCATGTTCAGGCGTGTGGCCCAGGGTTGGAATAGCATGGGAAAATGCAGCTGCTGTGCTGCCTCTCCTGGTGCCCACTACCCAGCTGCACTGCTCCCCTGCCACCCTTTCCCTTCTCCTCACTCTCCTGCTGCCACCCTGAAGATTGGGGGTAAGGGCAAACTTTACAGCAAAGTTCATGGGAAGGGTGGGCATTATTTAAAAGAAGTAGGTGTCTCCGGTGTGGGTCAGCAGGGTGGCAGATGGGGTTCCTTTATGAATGCACATAACATGCTCTGTGGTATTGCTATAGTATGTTTTCTGCAGCATCATACATGGACTTATGTATATTTCATATGGCTTAGGAGGGGGCCACAGAATCAGAGCTTTCTTCTAGCATGTAGACAGAAAGGATGCATCACTAAGGCTATGCAAAATACTTGCTTCAGCCAAAGAGAGAAAGATCACCTGATGCCAGGAGGGGAGGGTGTTTTGGAGAAACAAGGACACATACTTAGAAATCCAGGAGTGAGCAATTGAGGGGGCAAAGCAGCACAGCAGACCAGATAGCGGGAGAGGAATGTCACACACAGTAAATTGTTTCAGGTATGTAAGCATTTCCAATGCAGACTGATGCCTTTAGACATGTGGAGGGGTTGCCTAGGGCACACAAGCCTTGGGGCTTGTTTCTGAGTGTATGTGTGTGTGGGGTTGTGGACTGGAGGCAGGGACTAGCAGAGGAGGTGGGGGGGGTGCACGGTGGGGGTGGAGCCTGGCTGGAGGCAGTGCCTGGCTGGGGGGGGGTCTAGGGGTGGAGCCTACCGGGGGGAGTAACAGGAGGTGGGGTTGGAGGGGGCACGACCCCAGATCTTTTTGCTACCCAGCAATGCCCCTGCCACTAGGGTTGGCCCTGGAGTCACTAGCTAGATACTAAGTGCTGTCCCTGTTATTTTGAAATCACTTTGAAATGTTTTATTTGATCCCAAAAAATGTTTTCAGGTTTTTTGTTTCAGTGAGAAAAAATATTAGATGAAACCAAACCAATCTTTTTGCCCTAGATTTTGTATTTCAGCCACTGAAATGGGCCCTGGGATGCAAAAAGAAGGAATCTTCTTCCTTCTGTGCACTAATGAGACATGGCCTGTTGAACAAATAGCGTGATATCATATAATTAGTGTGTCGTAATCCATATGCACAAGGAGGATGATTTAAAGTGTAAAAGGCCACCTTACTTTTAGTATTCCTGAACTTCTGAGCACTTGACTTTCCATACTCAAAGCTATTTCAACATTCAGTTTCATATGGAATAATAATTAAAACAAACAAAAAACAGCGTGCATTAGTTCCATACCTGTTGTTAATACAGCAGGTCCCCCTCAATAGATTAATGATCAGAATTTTGGAAAACTTGTTACAATCTGGGATTATAAGCGTGTATGTCATAAAGAGACAAGATGGCTATTACTAAATGTGATGTTGGCTCCTCTACTGTTGTTATCAGGATCTGAGAAACCTTAGTGAGAAGAATATAAATACTGCAACCCTGAGAATTGTCTCTATGGGGAAGCTGACTAGCATAGCTAGAGCTGAAGAAGCTATTCCATTATGGTTCTACCAGTCGTTTTCCTCATATCAGTTTTTGTAGTAACCCTGAGAGTGAAGGGTAAGAAAACAGTATATACCATAAAAACCTTCATATTGTTTTATTGGGGGGGCCATATAATACAGCAAAATAGTTCTACCTAGCTGGGTAAAAGTACTTTCTTACTAGTTTAATGGACCCACTAATCACAAAAATTATTCTAATTCCTTCCAATTCCTTTTTCTCAAACATATGAATCTTCTTTTTAATCCTAACACGTTTGTAGGAGTGTCTTAACACTGTGGCTCTACGGTACTCCAAGAATGCAATAGAATATTCTATACACCACACCCACACCTTGATAAAAGTTTTTAAAAATCCCTTTGAACTGTGAATGTATGGCAAAAATAGAAGAAAAGATAAATGAATAAAATTAAGCACTAAGTCTGAAAGTAAACCTATTGTTTGATTCAAAGTCCTCCGTCGAGAGGGAACATGTGAATAAAACAGCTGTATGTATCAAGAATCAGAAAGGAAAACAAGATCAAAGAAGAAAACCAATCTCTAGTCTTTTGAAGCTGGCCTATTGGAGTCTTTTGAAGAAAAACAATTAAAGTTAGAACATGGAAGTGGAAAGCAGATTACATTTCTACCCCACTTCTCCACTAAAAGTGCCAAAGGCTCCATAATGGTTATTTGTCTGGCTAAAGGCTATGTCTACATTGGCAAGTTAGTTCGAATTAAGAAGCCTTAATTCGAACTAACTAAAGCCATGGCTACACTAGGCTTTAGTTAGTTCGAATTAAGGGCTTCCTTAATTCAAACTAATAAGTTCGAATAGGGTATTCAAACTAAAGGGTTAATTCGAACTAACTAGTTCGAATTAACCAATGTGGCCATGTTAATTCACTAAGGTTTCCTAGTTCCAATTAAGCTAATTCGAACTAACTAAAATTAGTTCGAATTAGTTAGTTCAAACTAACTAATTCAAACTAATTTTAGCAAGTGTAGACATAGTCTTAAAGTGTCTTCTCATGGCAAATTTTGCTGTAAATCCTAGTTTTATTAGTGTGACTAAATGTGAATTCAAACCTAACTAACCTTTTGAACTACAGATTCTTGTAAGCTGAGAGTTAAATTTCTTTAGTATTTATTGTGACAGACAAGTAGTGAACTTGCATTCATGTGGCTACAGATGTACCTGTCTAGTAACCTGGACTAGGCTTAGAAAAAAATATGAATGTCATTTTTAAAATGTGGCCCTCCAGAGAACGTGGACTTAACATAAAAGGAAATGATAAGCAGATGAAGAGAACATGATAGTGTATCTTTATGACATTCAATCATTATTCATGAGTTTTCCTATCTGTGACAAACACAGTATAAAAGGTCAGTCACAGGCTGACATATTCAATGGATGATGGAGGGACTATATGCAAAATAGAGACTATATGCAAAATGTTGATGGAGAGAATATATGCAAAATCATTACATTTCCCTTTATCTATGCATTATTAATTTCATTTTAAATATACTTAGGATTATGACATGCTTTTAATTTATATTTTCCCTGACTGATACTTATCTTCATACATATTTTTCCCAGCTATGTGGTGATGTTCTAGTGCCTATTTTAAATTCTAAAGTGGTCCAACCTCTTTCTCTCACTTTCTCATGGAGAATGTTTGCACTGGATTAATGTCTTTAACAGGAGTACATACTGCATTTTGATCATACTTTTTTTTTTTTGTTTAAACACAGTGAGCTCTCTGAGGTTTCAGTCCCTTCATGTCTCACTAGCAAAGGACTGCATTATTGATCAACGTAAGTGCTTAGACTTAATCTTCTGGGAATCTTTCCCATAGAGCAGGTTTCTCTGAACATTAAGAGGTTTTGGAATGTCCTGAGAAGTAGAAGCACTGCATGAGGGAATCATTCAAGGGATGCATTATGGACAGTCCAGAAAGGAGGCATGCTGTAGCTCTCAGGAAGGTAGAGCAGGGGCAGGATGAGGCATCTGCCTCTGTGTTGATTGTCCCATTCTCTTCCTCTGGGGGTGGCAGGGAAATACCAGTTCAACAGAGGAATAGGTTTCGTCACCTGTCCCCCCATGGATCTCCCCAGTATCCAGGCCACCTACTAAGACTGAGCTCTGGAGTCTGTACTGGTCCAGGAGCATGCTGCTACAGCTTCCACAGTAGCACGTCTATAAGTCTGAGTCAAAAAATAGTCAAATTTTGCTCTGTATGCACATCAAAGGTTACAGTGAATTCATTTGTCTTCTTTTTATATAGTTTATTGTCCTTGTCATTCAAACAATTTATCCCAGAATATGAATGCTAAATATATTCTGTGAATAATGACAGAAATATGACCTTTCTGGAATGCTAAATTTTGATTGACTGGCTTAGCTTAAACTAACATATTTCTAAGGACACAACAGTGTTTGTTATCAGAAACAAAGCATTTCCTATTCTCAAAGACCTCCAGTAAAGCAGTAAAATGTTCCACAGACATGTCTGGAATATATAAACGGGCTAGGCGATGCAAATACAGTCTATTAAAAAGGTCAGAGAGCTGCAATAAGGTATTGCTCTGGCAAAGCATGTCTTCAGCAGACGGTCACAATTCCCAGAAAAACACCAGGCTTCCATGCATTCATTTCTCTTGTGATAAATAACCTAAAAAATAGACATGCTACAAGATTAATTTATTAATATAGTGCCAAATCCTATACTCCTTCATCAGTCAAAGCTATCTATATCTTCTGCACCATATTCTTGTGGCATCTGCACCCCTTACTGTGTTTAAGGAAAATACTATTATCCTCTTTTTTGCAGACAGGCAACTGAGCCAGAGAGCGGCTAAGGTTTGGATCTACAATGAGCTTTAAGTTTGCAATGCTCAATTTTGCAACACTTAACTTTTAGGTACCACAAAAATCACATGAACATTAATGTAATCTGCAAAGCCTGAGTTAGGCACCCAAGCTGCCTACACTGTGCATAGGGAGATATAGGCATCTAAGAATGCAATTCACAAAAGCCTGCACTCTAAGCACTGATAGCCAGTGAGAGATACTGTCAATATAGATGCATGCTGAGCCCCACCCTACTCCTGGAGATAGGTGCTTAAGCCCAGGCTGAAGCGAGATGTCCATCTCTGCAAGTGTCCAACAACCAGGAGCCCCTCTCCTAGAGTCAGAAAGTTTAGGCACTTCAGCTATTTCTTGCAAGAAAGAGTTAGGCACCCATCTCGCACCATGCAAAAACATTGGGGATAACAGGTGTCTGCCTTATTAGGTGTAGTCTAGTGATTAGAGCCTTTACCTGTGCTGTAGAAGACCTGGAATCAATTCCTTCTCACCACCTGCTGGAGAGAAAAGATTCAAACAAGGGAGCGCTTAGCTTGTAGAACAATGCAGATACCACTGAGCTATGGGATACTTTGATAGGTGGTGCTCCCAATTTCTCCTGTTGACGCTGTTTTGCTGTATGTAAATACTTAAAGAGTCACTGAGCCAAAAAGACACTGAGTATAAAAATGACTTTGTAGTCTGCTGGTTAGGGCATCAAGTAGGAGACCAAGGGTCAAGTACCCCTATTCCAATGACCCTTTGGCTATACCCAGTGGAACAACTTTAACAGGAGAGATTGAAGAAGGTTTATACTATACAGTCTACTAGCTTAGTAGTTACAATATGTACCTAAAAGTGAGATAGGATACCTCTTTGAATCCTTTCTCTCCCTCAAGCAGATGGACATCACAGTTGTCCTCTGACCAGCATTTGAATGGGATCCTGGAGGCAGCCTCTGAACATACCTATTGGATCAAGCCCTGGGGGCAAAATGGCATGGGGGAAAGTTGCCTGGCTTCCCAGGCTCTGGTTAACAATGGAGCTTAGGTGACATAGGCATCCAGATGGCTAGAGTGGAGGACCAGTGTGCATGATCAACAAGAGAAACTTAGGCACCTAGTGAATTTTTACCCTGAAAATTTAAGTACCAAATGAGTTTAAGTAGCAGATGAGTGGGCATTTTGTGGATGACAGTGAAGTGTAAGACTAGGATTTAGATACCGAAGTGACTTGCTTAAGGTCACACAAGAACTCTTTAGATGAACAAAAACTCGAACCAGGCCTCCAAAGTTTTAGTGTACTGCCCCATACCATAACACTATCCTTCTTCTGCATTCGCTTTATTTCTATATGCAGTGTTACCAGATAACCCCACCACCAAACCCCTGACCAGTTTGCAATCTGAAGGAATATAACGTTCCCTTGGGAAAAGATATCCTAGCTGAAGCAGCTAAGCAAAGGACACCAGAGTATGGGAAGAGTGACTCATTATCAGCAGAGAGGAAGCATCTCAAGGGTTTCCCATTGATAAACCTGAGATGAATCAGTTCATTTCAGAATAACGGACAAGTTTGGCAACTACTTGCAAGGAATAGTTGCAGTTTTCTGAGTTCGTACCTATGAGATAGCAGATAGAACAAAGTGACTTAGGCCGACAATATTTGACACTCTGCTAAATCCCCAGCCTCAGGTTAGTTATCCAGGCTCCCTCCGTAGAGCATGAGAATAGAGAAGTGCCTAAGAATGAGATTCTTAGCTGAACTCAGCTGAGCAAGAAACTGCCTAAGATGGCCCGTAGGGACATACTAAGGAGAAGGGATTGTTTAAGCCCTGACTCTCAAAGGAAGTTCAATATCAACTCCAGGCTGAAGAGAGGCACCTCTCCACTTTGAATTTTCAGTCATGAACCCTCCCCTGGGATTTGGCCAGGTGAGCCCTTTCTCACGGTGAGTATTTGTAGGCAAAGTCATATTTGTATTTGTAGGCAAAGTCATAGTGTTCTCATGTGATTGTGCTTGTGTTAGTTGTAGCTCTGTTTTCTCTTCTCTCTGGTGCTGCCACATACAGGAACCTCATCGATTATGACTTTGACTTCTGTCAGTCTTTGGGTGTTTCAGATACCTTTTTTTCTGAATATTTCTGGCACAGACGATGTGCCAAAGGACACACTTTTGAAGTACCATCGTCCACACAGAGCGCTGAGAGTGGTTAATTTGTTCACCTGATCTGATCTGCCAATATTGAGGTTTTAGGATACTGAATACACTTCCTGCAGATAGCTAGTTAGTGATGTTATTTAGGATGACAGGCAGTAGTGTTCCTGCATTATTGCTTTGTTCAGATCTTGAAAGTCTATGCATACCTGGATCACCCAAGTGTTTTTCCTTTTCTACTGCAATCATCAAATTAATCCAATCTAATGGTTCTGTTAGATAGAGACATGTATGTTTATTAAATAAGTTGTAATAATGTAAATAAGG
>ML686006.1:2064500-2075601 GCA_007922175.1 Pelusios castaneus | reverse complement strand
TCCTAGTCATTTCCGGTACAGTTCCTTTACCTTTTCAGGTATATTCAGCTTTTCCATATGATGAAATTCCTTCTTCACTTTGGACCTTATGGTTAATGTCAGACATCATGATGCATGCACTATTAACATTGCATTTGTAGATGCATTACAATAGACATTCCTGGCCTTCAAACACCTCAGGAAATCTATTCTTAATTTGCTCAGCTGTGAGATATTCTTGTATGGATTCCACTGAAATTAGGATTTTTATCAGCTATAATTATCTTAAAACTGTCAGTCCCAGTACTGGTTTTGTTAGAACGTTTATTATATAGAAATCTAGATTCTGACATTTCTCTTTGCACTTGAATTTAACATTGCATTTCCACTATGTGGAGTGAATGCTCTCCATAGCCTGTTAGTCTCGCTGATATAGGAAATATTGGTGTCATAGTGCATTCTAAATTCTTCCTATATTGTGTCACGAGGATACAGTTTACTTAAGACCTAATGTCAGTTTTGAATTTCATGGCCATTTCTTCTGAACTTATTAAAATATAGCTACATATGCTTCAACTCTAGAGCCCCATAAAATGCTTTATATTTTTTATAATGATTCATTTACTTTTGGGGGATTTCTTGTTATTTTGTTTTATCCATTGTCATCACCTGCAACCCCTTGCTCCATGGGAGTCATTCCTTGCTTGGTGGGGCTTATAGGGGTCTTGTTCCCAGGCAGGGGATTTGTGATAGGGGTTGAAGCATGAACTCCCTCTGTCTCATGGGCTGGGTTCCGCTCCCCTGCCAAGCCATTGTGACTCTATGTGCCAGGTCACAATGCTCAGAACAAGGAGCTGGGCCCAGTGCCATGGGGAAAGAGCAACTGGAGCTGCCTCTGCCAGGTGAGACTTTCCTTTTGTCATTTTAATAATTGTTTTTTCACTTTACTTCATGTTATTTCACCTTGGCAAGACACACGGGGATCTGTTAATCACAATCCTTTCCCTTATTCCATATGGCAGCCAAAAAGTTCTTATTGTGAAACTCCTCTCCCTCAGAAGTATTCTCCAGTGTCATACACTGTATGGCATATGCTTTTCTGTGTGCCAGTGTGACATGCTCATGCAAAATGGTGTGTTTTATGGCATTTTGTGCACATCTTCCCTATTGTGAGGGGGGAGGCATAGTTTGAAAACCCCACCATAGCATAGGTATGAGCTAGGGAGTCAAATTGCTCAGCAATGTCAGAGCTTAGGTAGCACCTAAGGAATTTTACTGGTGGTGGAAACAGGTGCCTAGGGATTTTAGGCACCTACAGTGTTAGGTGGCAACAGAGTGGGGGTTTTGAGGCTCTCAGTGGTACTTAAATGTTGGATTTAGGCACCAAAAATGACAGGCATTTAAGTCTTTTTGTGTGCCTACCTGCAAGTGCCTATCTTGATGGAGCTGGAACTTTTGTGGACTATCCCAGTCCAAATAATAATGCTAACAAGTTGTATGCTACCAATCTTGTCCCTGTCAAGGTCTCAACAGAGACTGTTCCCTGAAACAAGGTCCACAGGACTTGAGAATGGCATAAAAGATCCACAGCTATCAGGCCATTCAAACTGGATTGCACTACCTCAGGCCCTAGGAGGCTGTGCAATAGCTAGGTTATTGTTCCAATGTTTTGCTGTGAGGCAGTATACCATAGAGAAAGGAAGTGGAATTTGTGCTGTGTCTGCTAGGAGAGACCTGCCACTTTAAAGCCAAAGTCAACCCCATGGAATGTGGGG
This sequence comes from Pelusios castaneus, assembly GCA_007922175.1. NCBI lineage: Eukaryota > Metazoa > Chordata > Testudines > Pelomedusidae > Pelusios > Pelusios castaneus. The sequence continues at coordinate 2,073,847 of ML686006.1, read as the reverse complement.
CTCTGGGTTCTATGAGGGACAGTTGAGACCAGGCTCTCACTGGGTTGTTACATCTGCTCTGTTTTAATTTGTTTGGAATCAAATAACTTTTTGGGGTATCAACATATTGTGCAACTGACACAGCCAAACCTTAGCAAAGATAGGATGGAGCAACTAGAGAGGCTGAAAGATTCGGATTAATGGGCAGAGTGGGGAAGTCTAGTAGACAGCAGAAAAAATGGGCAGATAATATTGTGACTAGAACTGAATGAATAATTTGTAAAAGGTAAATTATTCAGTAAATTTTGTCTCTTTCTGTTCACAGATTGAAGAAAAAATTAGAAAAGGGACCAAATTTCTTTTGGTCTGTTATTTGTAATTCAAAATTTGAGAAATGAAACTCTTCCCCAGTTGGGTAAGTGTGATTCTGCTTTTCAGATCTCTGCATAAATGAGTATAAACAAGCATACGTAACATTGAGTTTAAATTGAGCTTTGAGCTGTGAACTCCCAGAAGCTTTAGGTCTAGTCAAATTCAACCAACTAAATGTTTGTGGCAAGTGAACACAAGCAGCACAAACACACCCAAAGAGCATTTAAGAATGTAAGCAGATATTCACGCACACACGCACACACAATATTACAGTATTCATCCAGCTTTCACAAACACTGAGATATGGTCAGGAAACAGAGATGCAGCTATTGTCATGTTGTATCCAAATGTGCCAAGCATCCAGATTCTGACTCAGACTGGACTCAGTCCTTTTTCACTGTCCCAGCAAGAGTCTGCATAATAAAGAACGACTAAAAGTAAAGTAAACAATATTTATAAATAAAATAAGAATTTTGTTTTATACCAAGCCAGGGACTAACCAGCAGTCTATAGTTAGAATTTTTTCCTGACTAAGGATGTAATTGCAGTATAAGTTGAAGCTGAAACAAAGGAAATACCCCTCCCTGTACAGGCAAGAGGCAAAAGAGCTGAAAGTCACGATACATAGTGTAACAAGATAGTAGAAAAGGAAATATATAAGGATAGTCTGTCTATGGTACTTACATATATTTATCCTCATAGCAACCCTATTATCCCTTTTTATTTCCCTGTTTATTTACAGGTGGAGGGTTGAGGTACAGACAATCTAAATAATTTCCTCAAACTCATGCTAGATGTCTGTGGTGGAGAAGGTAATTGAATCAAGGTCTTCTGACTTCTTCTCTAATGGCTTAATCACTGAACCATCCACCTTCTCTACTGCCTACTGCCCCATACACTGTGTATTCAGAGGAAGGCAGTTTTCGGGGCTGATTGTGTGACAATCAGCATTACTGGATTCTCCTGGCAGAACTGAGTGGTGATTCAGAGGATCCCAGGGTGGGCTGTTTCAATCTTACAGATTCCTGAATTCATTTCAGTGGCCAGAATTATGGATTCCCTAGCGGATGGGGACAGTATAAAAGATGACACTCGAGATGCACCTCAGTCCTTGGGAAGATTTGTGAGTCAAGGTATGTTTGCTGATCTCATGAGTGATGTGAATTAGTAGTGATCCCTTCTGGGTAACATTCTGTGGCATACGGTTAGCTACTGAATGGCTGAGCTGCCATCAGTGTCCAGAAAACTAACTGAGATAAAAGCTATGTTTCCCATTTCTCTTTTTTTGCATGTGGATTTGTTGCTGGTAAAAGTGCTAGCTTTATAGATCATTTGCACATAGAACAATTATGGCACAACAGCACCAGCAGTGCAAGATTCACACACAGAGGTACTGCTATTGCATTTCACCTGGTTCTCGAGGGCTCATTCAGAATTTGGCCTCTCTGTTGTACATGCCAACAAGGGAGGCCAGGGGCAATTAGTTCCAATTTTTCATGATCTCTTGGAGCTGGACTGAGACCCACCAAACTAAATTCCCTCAAAGGCTATTAAATGACTATTAGATGGGAATGACTGTAGGTTTGGCATCGGTTCAGCTTCCCTGAGACGCAATACATTGTTAAATTTTTCACATAGGAGACATCATTTCTGTCTACCTGCATGTTTCTGACCAAGGTCTTGGCTTTATCTTCCCACTCCTGCAGGTTTAAAGCAGATATATCTCAACCAGCAGTTCTGCGATGCTACCCTGGTTGTTGAAGGAAGGAGATTTCCCTGTCACAGGTGGGCTTCGGCTTCATGCTGCAGTCAACATGCTACTAGCCCTTGGATATGAGAAACAAGAGAACAGAAGCTATTTACTTGGGGAGATGAAGTAGCCTGGCCTAGTATACAGAACTCATAGCCGCATGAAAAGATCTAATAAGATAATATTTAACCTGTATAAATGACATCTTTCATCACAAAAGATCCTAAAGGAATGCTGCACCTAGAAATGAAATGCAGTCACTAGGCGCAAAGCATGTGGTAAAACTCTGGGAGAAGAGGAAAACTTCCCAAAAGCACAAAGCAACCCCTTTACTTTCTCACCCTTTGGGATTGCCACAGAAAGTGCAACTCTGCTCTAAAAAGATGTGAACATTCACTCTCATGTCCCATATTTCTTTGTGTTGTTTGTTTTTTTTAATTTCTAGATACTAGATTAAGTTTTCCCCATTTACATAAAAATAATCTGAATATTTTCCCAAACTACCCTCTCGCAAATTTTTTTTTTCTGGTTTCTGTGTCACCCCCAATAATCTACAAGTGGTCACATCATTGGTTTTATATAGCATCCCAAGCATGGCATTTCCTATAGCACAGCAACTCCCGCTACCTGTCACACCACCTGGAAAAAATAGTTTCAAGGATGATTTTGGAGTAAGAAACCTTCCTATTGAGTTAATCTCCACCATGTCCTAGAGGACCCTAGGTTTGTCTCAGAGTTTTCCCATCCGAATGCCAAACAATCCCTACCCTGAGTGAGCAGAACAAATAAGATAAGCACCTCAGAAGTGAACTGGTTGCCAATACCACATGTAACCTGTTAACACTGTTGCCTCTCTTGGTGCAGGGTGCTGCTGGCCTCTGTCAGCCCATACTTCCGGGTCATGTTCACCAGCTCCTTCAAAGAGTCTCAGGATGGGGAAGTTTGTCTCAAGGCTATTGCCCCCTCCACCATCCAAAGCATGCTAGATTATCTCTATTTAGAGGAGATATCACTTACTGCAGAGACTGCAGAGGAGTTATTTATCGCATCCAGTAGGCTCCAGATCCTTCCACTGGAGGAAATCATTAGCAGGTAACTGGAACCCCACTAGTATCCTTCTTGTACTTAGGGTGGGTATGGTACAAGATTGTTTGTGTGTGTGTGTATGGGCTGTTTGACTGTAAATTGATTGCATTATTTTTACATATAGGGGAAACGTCTCCCAGCTGCAACACAGCATTTCAAAACAATTCCTTTTGAAAAATCATCACATCCAACCTGATTCCTGCATCAACGTTTTGAAATATTCTGTTGCTGATGAGCTAAATGGCTAAGGATTAAGAATATTGGATAAAAAGAGAGTTTGACTTCTAGGTTGTTGAGTCAAATCCCCCCTCAGATCCATGTGGAATTAAACCATCTGCTGGTTATGTAAAATGAGTAGGCAGGTTTCAGTTCTACGTAAAACATACACAGCTTCAGAAAAATTATCCCAGGTTTCAGTGAATCAGTTGAAAGATCAAGGCCTGCGTTTGCTCTGGAATCTGGAGAGGCTCTATCCTAGGAAGTGTTGAAGAACACTGTAAAAGGGTAGCAAATGTGGGGGGGGGGTGATGTGCCCCTTTTAATTTGTATAAATTGTATGGATTAAATACAGGGTGTCCAGCCCTAGAATTTTCAATCCAGTTCCAGCATAAAATTAACATAAAAAAATTAAATATGCTTTGCCTGTTTCCTTGCAATTTCAAGGAACTTTGTCTTGCCTCAAGTTTATATAGTGTGAGAGAAAGGAATGGATAGTGAAAAATCTTTCCTATAATTTATCCCAAGTGAAATAATTTATTCTACAAGATGGGAAATAGTTTATGTGCAGTCCAATAGAAGATTGTGTGGTTTGAGAGATGATATGTGGTCTAATAAGGAAAATTATTAGACTGGGAGGGGGACAGGAAGTTATTCTTAGTTTTGCTCCTGCTGCTCTGTGTAATGTGGTTAGGAGACTTCTCCCCACCACCCACTATATATCAGTTAATCAGAACACTGATACTAACACTGAGACCTCACAGAGGAGTTCTGAGATTTGATGAATAAATATTTGTTGCTTGAGTTCCCTGGGATACTGTAGGTAGGCAAAAATATGATGTGTAAAGTATAAGATATCAAGACATCTATCAACCTAGTATCACATATAAAGCTGGGTGAAATATTTTTGGCAAATACTTTATTTGACAAATGTAAGTCTTGATTGACCCCAAATGATTCACAAATTAGATAAGACCTCCATTCTGTGTCAGTAATGAAACAGTCATTTTAACAGGTGGAGTGGAATCCAGGTCTCCCACATCCAAGGGGAGTGCCCTAAGCAGTGAATTATAGGATCATTCTATTTAATTATAGACACACAGTGACTCAACTGCAGCAGGAGAAAATGAGAGGTACCTACCCCAGTATACTCCATAGCTGAATAGTAAGGGTTCTGGAAACAGAGAAGTGGGAAACCTAAATGCTCTACTGACTGTGTAACTATGCATATCGAGTAGAATAGCTTTAGTGGGAGCAATCAAGTGACCTTGCCCCATAGCATCCCTCTGGCAAATGCCTATGGAAACCTCCTGAGACAGAGCAGACTCATGATAAAATTTTCTGTTTCAAATCAAATCCTTCCCAGAGGAGGGAGAACTAAGCTCAGGTCTCCCAGCTTGGGTCTGAAAATTAGAAGAGCATTGCCTTCTTCATCAGCCATTTTGTGAATCTAATCCGGAATGAATAAAATGCTTTGTTCAACCACACCAAATCTGCCATCTTTTTAGAATCATTAAATTTTTTCAGAGTTTTGGCTTAGGTTCAACCAATCACAGTTTTTTGGGTTTTTTTTTTAATTGCCAGTTCCAAAATAAATAAATAAATAAATAATCAGTTCTTCTTGCTCTGCACCAAACAATCAGTTCCTTGTCACAATCAGGAGACAGAGCTCCTCATTGATATTTATTTTCTTTGTTATTTCCTCCAGATTCCTTGTGAAGAATATTTCCACAGAGAACTGCCTTGGGATTTATGCACTGGCTTATGCCCACAACCACAAAGATCTGCTTCATGCAGCCATGCACCATATCAGCTTGAATTTTGGGTTCATTTCTGAGGATTATGATTTCATGTGTCTAGATCTCAGCACTTTAACCAGCATCATCTCCTCAGACAACCTTGTTGTGGCCTCTGAACTGGCTGTCTACCGAGCTGTGCAACGCTGGGTGAGCTTTCAACCCACTGAACGCCTTCCAAAGTTCTCTGTGCTGACGAGTCACATCCGCCTTCCTTTCCTGACCTGTGAAGAGCTTGCAGAGATCCAGGCAGACTCAGAACTTTATGGAAATGCTCAGGTGTGGCAGAAACAATTGGTTGGGAAAGAAAAATGGTGGGAGAGTAGGGGACTTAGGCAGGGTATGTATGATGAGTGCATTGTGTGCATGGAACTGCACAGGTACAGGGTTCAGCACATGGAGAATGAATATTCAAAGTTTGACATTGGTTCTGACTTGCTTTTTGGCATGGATTGTTTTGATCCTCATACGGGAAAGTGGAAAAAGCTGCCAAGTTTGAAATGCCTGCGACATCCTGCCAGCATGGCTGTGGAACACAAGCTTTACCTGTCTGGAGGCAAACACCAAGATGGCTCTTGTTCAGACACTCTTTATGAATACAATTCTTTTACCAACCAATGGGTACGGCTCCCATCCATGTCTGTGCCCCGAGATGCACATGGCTTTCTAGCCTGTAACCTGAAGCTCTATGCTTTTGGGGGTCGAAATGACAGACATGGACTCACTTCTGCTGAGAGTTTTGACTTAGTGCAGCAGGAATGGACTCCCATCTCGAACTTGCCATTTCGGCTGATATTTTTTGCTTCCACAGTGCTGAAGAATAAGTTGTACCTAATAGGTGGAGAAGCTTTGGCAGTAGTACCTAAGCTAGTTTATCGTGGCATTCTAATCTATGATGTTAACTTGGATATATGGAGTCAGCTGCCTCTGGATTTTAAGTGCTATGAAACATCTGCCATCTCTATGCATGATGGGATCTGTGTTATTGGTGGGTTCTGTGAGGAAAAAGATAGACAACCGTCTGCAAGCAGCACTCCAGAAGTCTCCCTTCCATGCAGTAAAAAATGTTTTTTCCTCAATGAAGATGGCAAAGTGAGTCAGGAAGTTGTAGTTCCAGAATTGCCAGAAACATTTGCTTTTGCTGGTGTGGTTTGCTGGCAGAGGAGAATCTACTTGATGGGTGGTGTAAATTGTTATCAGTTATGTAACCGGATTTTCTATTGGGAACCGGGTGATTCCAGCTGGACTGAATGTGAGGAAGATGTCCCCAGTGTAGAGGGGTTTGTCAGAATATTTAAGTGTGTGACACTGAAGATACCAAAAAATACACTCTGCTCCTTTTCCAAGAAATATCTATAAACCCTCCTACCACCAGAGCCACAGATAACAGATTTTAAGATACTTGCTACAGCCTGACCCTTTCACAGTGCATCTAGCACTGAAAGTTGCCTTCATGGAGAACTCTGTTCCTAAACATCAGTTTACCTCACTCACGCTCACCTGGAAATCAGTTAGAGTTTTAAGACTGAGTTCCATAGGAATCCACTGAATTCAAATAGACTGTGTTTGAGACAAATTCTTGATTCACACAAGGAGCTGGTTTAAATTCAGTCTCAGGATCGCTTGGCTTAAAATCATTTTAACATCTCTAAACTTCAGTTAAAGGGCACAAATTCTTTTCTCCTTCCTTTTCCTGTCTGTTTCTCTCTTCCTTTTACCCTGGTCATGTGAGCTATTGAGATTAAATTCATGGAGCTAAATTTCTCTCTAGTATAACCTCACTAAAGTCAGGTGTTAATTTGGCTGATTGTATTCAGCAGGAGAATAGTCTTATTCTCCATATTAGTGTGTCTTTGTTTGAAAGTATTTGTTTGTGGAGGTTGCTTGGCTGAGTTTCCAAACTATTGCTCTCAGGGCAGTAGCAGTAACATTTTTAAGGTCTTACAAAATCCCTTCCAAAAGCCCTTGAAAAAATGAGCTTGTATCTCTCAGCAGGTGTCTTTGCTCAATAATAAAGCCGAATAAAGAAAATGCTATTAAAATCATTTTAATACAGTCTCATTTTGGTAATCGAATATGAAGCTTTTCACTGCCAGCCAATTCACTGATTCGTACCCAACTATAATTACCCATTTGAATATCATGAGAATCTAGTCACTTCTCTGCAAAGATTTTCTAGATGTCAGTGCAGTTCCTAATGGGACCAATCATCTCATGGACCACTCAGTTGTTAAGCTAAGCAGAGTTGCCATGAACTTCATCAGTAATAGAATCACAGAAGTGTAGGACTGGAAGAGACCTTGAGAAGCCACGAAGTCCAGCACCCTGTGCTGTGATGGGACCAAGTAAACCTAGACCATCCTTAATAGGTGTTTGTCCAACTTGTTTTTAATAGCTTCAAATGGTGGGAAATCTACTACCTCCCTTGGGATCCATTCCATTGCTTAACTACCCTTATCGTTAGAAAGCTTTTCCTAATATCTAAGGTAAATTTTCCCTGCTGCAGATTAACCCATTACTTCATGTCATACCCTCAGTGGGCATGATCATCATCCCCTTTAAAACATCCCTTAACATACTAACAGACTCTTTATCAGATAGCCACTTAGTCATCTTTTCTAAAGGCCAACCATGCCCAGTTCTTAGTCTCTTTTGTCATTGGTCAGGTATTCTACACCCTGTATCATTTTTTGCTGCTTTCTTCGAGGCTCTTACCAATTTGTCCACTTCCTTTTTGAACTATCATGCCCACAACTGGATGCAGTACATTAGCAGGGACCACGATAATGCCAAGTAGGGCAGGACAACTACTTTCTGTGTCTTTCATATAACACTCCTGTTAATGCATCTCGGGATCATATTAGCTTTTTTTGAAGCTGCATCCCATTGATTACTCAAATTCAGTTTGGGGTCCACTGTAACTATGCAGCAGTACTACCAGCTAGACAGTTATTCCCTTTTTGTATTTGTGCATTTGATTTATGCTTCTTTGGTGAACTATACTTGTCTTTATTGAATTTCATCTTGTTGAATTTAGACCAACTCTCCAATTTATCAAAGTTATTTTGAATTTTAAATTTGTCCTCCAAAGTTCTTGGAACCCTTCCAAGCTTGATGTTATCTGTAGATCCTATAAGCCAGAGGTTCCCAACCTTTTTGGCTCGAGGGCCACAAATATAATTTTTAGAACCTTGAGGGGCCACCAGTCTATTTAATTAAATTTACATTAAAATTAAATTCAAATTAAATTGTAATTAAAATGAATTAAAATCAATTAATTAATTAATTTAAATACAATGTTAATTAAATAGACTATTGGCCCTTCAGCATTGTAAAAATTACATTTGTGGCCCTCGAGCCAAAAAGTTTTTTTAAAATTTGAAAAAAAAATGAAAGATTCTTTTTTAAAGGTGGAGTGGGAGAGATGCCCATGAACAGGGCCAGTTTGTGGGCAGGCATTTGGGCCCCAGCAACAGTGTGGCCCAGGCTCCCCCATTCCCCTGCGGACATGCCAGCCTGTAGCCCCGGCCCCCCTGTCACTCCACGCTGCTGCCTGCAGCCACCCCCAACACCCAGCATGTCCACAGCCATGCTGTGCTGTGCCGTGCTGTGCTGGGCCACGTCCCACATATCCCCATCATGCCCCGCAGCCAAGCCGGCCCGCAGCCCCTGGAGCTCTGGCTGGGGACAGGACTGGAGAGGAGGTGGGCAGCCGCAGCCGGGCTCCCAGCTGCGTGCCAGGACTAGGCAGCTATGACCTAGCTCCCAGCAAGAGACTAGGCAGAGCAGGCCATTTTAAAAAGCCCCGTGGTCCAGCCCGCGAGCCAGGGGTTGGGAACCTCTGCGATAAGCATACTCAATACTCTATTATTTAAATCATTAATAAAAATATGAACAGTACCAAACATAGAATCTACAAATATGCACTCCTAATTTGATAGTAAACCATTGATAACTGTTCTATGAATAGTTTCAGAAAGGTAGCCGTGTTAGTCGAGTTCAGCAAAACAGACAAGGGCTATGTCTACACTTACTAAAATTAGTTCGAATTAATTAGTTCGAACTAACTAATTCGAATTAATTTTAGTTAGTTCGAATTAGCTTAATTCTAACTAGAAAAAGTTAGTTCGAACTAAGCAAGTGCCATT
>ML686006.1:2047882-2064400 GCA_007922175.1 Pelusios castaneus | reverse complement strand
GAATTAAGGAAGCCCTTAATTCAAACTAATTAAAGCCTAGTGTAGCCATGGCTTTAGTTAGTTCGAATTAAGCTTCCTTAATTCGAACTAATTTGCCAGTGTGGAGAAAGCCAAGGAGTCCAATGCACTTTTAAAGACCAACAAATTTATTTATCACATGAGATTTCATGGTTAAAATACCACATTTTCAGATGCATGAAATAGAGAATACAGTATGGAAGAGGATATATAAATGCAGAGAAGGGAAAGTCACAGGTCACTTTAGATTTTTTCAACAAACCAAGCAAGATATTTTTATTCAAACAGTGTGGCAACAATGCCCCTCTGCCTTATACACTGGCCAAACTGGACTGTCTCTGTGCAAAAGAATAAATGGACACAAAGCAGATATCAAGCATGGTAACATTCAAAAACCAATTGGGGAACATTTCAACCACCCTGCACATTCTGTGAAAGACATGACAGTTTCAGTGCTTCAACAGAAAAACTTCAAGACTCAAGCCTCCAAAGGGAAACTGCGGAGTTAGAATTCATATGCAAATTCAACACCATTAAATTAGGTCTGAATAGAGATCTGGCCTGGCTCGCTCATTACAAAAGGTGATTTTCCCCATTTTAAAATCTTCACATATTCTTTTCTGTTGTTCCTCACTGTTTGAATGAATAAATAGTGTATACCATGTCACCCTCTTGGGTTTTTCAGGCCATGGATTATTACCTAGGATAAATATGACAGCTCTGTTCCAAAGCGTGCCATTAGCTTTTTTTAGCCCAAATGTTTTTAGTCATAAACAGAACAACTTTGTGCACACTCTTGGAACATGTTAAAGTTCTATACTCAAAACAAAAGTCTAGGGATATATTATGTTCCTCCTTGATGTTACAGGCCTTTCATTATGGCTCACAGGCTCTCTCTAAACTCTAAATCACAGTTTATTGGTCATTGTTTTTATAAATTATGTCTTTTCCCCCAGGTAGGCCAGGTCCATCAGTTTTATTGTTATGACGAATCTTGAGTCTATCTGACCCTACGTACACCAGCTGTAATTCTAGGTGTGACTGCACCAAAGCCACAGTAATGGATTCCCACCCCATGAACACATTCTCCTTGATGTCTACTCTCTTGTCTTTTCTCCCATTCTTCTTGTGATTTTCAATCTTCCCAACCATCAGCTCTCTTACTGATTCCATCAACTTCATTCTCTCCTCTACCCTCAATCCTTTTCTCTCTCCCAATTCACTGTCCACTCCTCCAAGTCCGAACTTTGGTTCATGCCTTACATTTGCTTCCGTCTCTCCTGACCCTAGGCACTTTAGTGTATCAGGTCTTAAGTGAAATGTAATATAGTGAGAGCTTAGTCCTTCACTACTTGAAAGCCAAAATTCCTCGATACTTATCAGAGTCTTGAGGGTTGAGAGAAATGCAGGATCAGACCATTATATTGCATTATCTTAGCATAATCTAGTCCAAGGTATTCTTCTCTTTAGACCTTTGGAATCATGGAAATTAGATGTATTATGCAGTGTTCAAAGCCAGTCTTTGAATTCTGAAGGCTGCAATTCCAAACTAATAGTCCATTTAAAAAATCATACTTCAACTTCTTTGCAATGGTCTGACAGCTTTTATTACAAGCAGACACACACTGTGCAAACTTATTGTGTGGCCAATCTGAATTCTCTTTAAACCTAAGCAGCATGTTTCAGCAAATTACTATTGTTACTTCAGAGGTAATCTATGTTCTTTAAACCAATAAATTGGAACTGCCCATTAGGTCGTCTTAAGCCTTAAGTCGACTCCTTAAGTTAACTTCAGGACGGTGTGGATAGGGAGTAACCCTTAAGTTGCCTTAACAAAGTGGACTAAGTTGACTTAACTTTCAGACGACTTATTCCACTTTGTTAAATTGTCTTAATAAGGTTGGCTTTAAGTCGACTTAAGGTCGACCTTATTAAGTCGACTTAACAAAGTCGACTTAACTTTTTCTATTGTAGACATAGCCGATGTGTATAGATTATTATTATAATTCTGGGTAACACATTTGAGAAATACTAGTAGAAATGAGCTGCCATTGAAACACCATGGTTCCTTATAATCCCTTCACATTAATGGAAGCAATTAATTGTTACATTATAATTCTATTTAGCCATGCCATGTATAAGTCTCTAAAGCATGTTTTTTGCAAAAGTTATATCACAATGACAACCATGAGCCTGGTCCTAGTGAAGTAGATAAAATTCTATGTTCTATATTATAGAAAAGGTCAGACCAGCTCATTATATTGGTGCCATCTGGTCCTAAAATCTAGGAACAAATACTGCCTCCATTGAATTCAATGGCAATACCCCATTGAATCTTATTCCTTTAAGCCTCTAACAATTTATTCTAATAAAGGATTAAGCTTTATATTTGGATATATCAATGAGTGCATCTACACTTAGAAATTAGTCAACTTAAGGAGGCTTAAATCGACTTAATTTACTCTGCGTCTACACTGGGCTTACCTTAATTCAACTTAAGCTGTTCCTTAAATCGAATTAAGGAAAAGTTAGTTTGAATTAATAACACCTTGTTTTAATTCAAACTAGCACTTAAGTCGACTTTATTAAGTCGACTTAAGCCAGTGGAGACACGGAATAGTGCCTAGTGGGACTTTTTTAAGTCGACTTAAAATGTTAAATAGACTTAATAAGGCCAAAAAGGGATCACGTCTACACTTGAAAAGTTAAGTCGACTTTTGTTAAGTCGACATAATAAGATCCACTTTAAATCGACTTAAAGTCGACTTTATTAAATCAACTTCATAAAGTCGATCTAACTTTTCAAGTGTAGACATAGCCAATGTGACCTAATTTTAAAGCTTGCATTTTTTTCTTAGAATTAATACCATGAAAAAAAGATACTTCATGAAGTCTGGCCTATTAATCATTTGAGCCACTTACAAGAGGTGTCGTGGATTTTGCATTTCTGGTCATTTTCAAAATCAAGATTGAATTTTTTTTTCTTAAAAAATATGATCTAATTCAAATAAGAATTAAGTTAGGGAAATGCTATGGTTTACATGATATCAGAATGGATGATTACTACAGGGTCATCTAGATTTATAATCTGTGAAAGAGAACAGAGCACTAGAGATTCTGTGCAGCAATGGATTACCTGACCATGTCACCAATACTTTGTCTCTACCTTCTCTATACATCCTGTCCTTAGGATGCTCCCAGGACAGAGTGCCATATACGAAGTGTATGCTGCTTCTTAAAAATTTCCCCCACTCTGTTCAGTGGAGTTTTACTTTAGAAGTGTTCAAGATGCACTTAGGGCCAATCAAATCAAGAAGCTCCATGGAAAGGCTGCTGAATTACTCTCTAAGTCCTAGAAGGCAAGAATCAGTTACTCAAGCTGGACACTAGCTTAAGAATTTGGTTCTTATCAGCTGCTCATGCTAAAGTTCTTCAATAATATTTCGTGGCAAAAGACACTAATGCCTACACCAGTGGTCCCCAACTGGTTGGTCCCAATCAACTCCTTAATGGCAGTTGCCATTAAAACCTATGAGCAGTGTGCCATCTGCTGGTGAAAGGTTGGACATTCTGGCCAATACTTCCAGAAATAAATGCCTAAAGTAAGGTTGTTAAATCCATATTTAAATGTTTAAGGTAGTCTGATTTTCTAGTGTTGAACACCAACTAGCTTCCAGTGAACTCCATAAGACCATATCAGTGTGAAATGAGAGTAAAATTGGTCCACTTGGTTCCAGTTCAGTTTTCCTTGAATTCCCTGCAGCAAATTTAAAATTTCAGCATTCTGTATTGTACAATGAAAATGTTAACAAGTCCTGAGCTACAGAAGTGCAAGTGGTTTTCATGCTAAAAAGCATCCTTCAGACCCATAAAAATATAAAATGTCAACCATCCTACATGTCAGTAATAATCCATCTGATGCATGAAAACTAAGAAAATACCATATTACCTTTCATTTGTACCAATTTGGCATCTGTTATAAGGAAACTCACACGATCTCAACTTGGCACATAATGGAGCAGTTGAAAAAAACTTTTCTTCTTCTTTTGCCAAGTTTTGGTCAATAGGATTGATACTGACGAAAGTAATGCTGCCAGGGGGAGTTCTCAGAACTAAAACAAACTATTTCATTGTTCATTAAGGCCACAGGTTTTTATTTGCCTTTGCCTTTAGAATAACCATATCTATCTGAACAGAAACTCTGTTTGGATTGTGTTTGCTCTCCCTGATTGGATTCAAAATGAAAAGCTGTCTTTCTCCATGGGATGATTCCTTTTCAGTGTCTAATTGTCAGCATGGCCTGCATCCCAATTACAGGTTAGAGACTTGATGAATCTACTTCAAGAATATTAATTTAATGCTTGAAATGCCAGCAAATAAAGTGAATGCATTATGCTGGGCCTTGCTTTGTGACATATTTGACGGTATTAATTCTAAGAAAAAAGAATGCAAGCTTTAAAATAAGGCTATATTTTTAAAAAAACATGTTTAACACTTAATGGCTATATCTACACTGGCAATTTAAGTCGACTTAAGGAGGCGTAAGTCAACTTAAATTAAGCCATGTCCACACTAGGCTTTCATTAAGTCGATTTAAGAAATTCCTTAAGTCGACTTAATGAAAGCTTAAATCGACTTTATAACTACCACTCATTAGGTCGACTTAACCCTTAAGTTGACTCCTTAAGTTGACTTAAGCATGGTTAGGTTGACTTAACAAAGTGGACTAAATTGACTTAAAGTTAAGTCAACTTAGTCCATTTTGTTAAGTCGACTTTAATAAGGTCAACTTTAAGTCGATCTTATTAAGTCAACTTAACAAAGTTGACCTAACTTTTTCTAGTGTAGACATAGCCAATGAGAATAAAATAGTAGAGTCTTAAAGGAATAGATTGAGGGGGCAGGATCTGGGGGGTTGTTTTGTTTGTATTAGTTAAAATAAAATTCAATAAAGCCGTGTTTTGGAAAGTAATTGTGTGTTATGTCTTAAATAACTCTTAGCTGATTTTGATAAACATCTATACCATGGTAACATGAATTAGTTAGATTATTTTTCCAGTTGTGCTCTACAGAGCTACTCCCCCTGTATGGGGAGATTTTATTAGATGAGTAAAAGGCCACTTGATAGTGTAACATTGATTATCATACTTGTTGCTAACAGCAACCAAAATTGATAGGCCTTTCTGTGTAGCCTTGACTAAGCGAGGAGTCTCAATCTTTTCTGACTCTGTCTCCTGTCCCCTCAATGAAGCATCTGGTGGACCTGCTGGGATCTGTCTTTTTGGAGAAAAGCAAGAAACTTATCTATGTTCTAGAAATCTTTGTCAGTGCACCAAGTCATGTGTATTCTGCACAAATACATTTAACTAATAAATTATCTTCAGAAAAGCAGATTTTGGCTCCCTTAGGGAGCTGATGGGCAGGAGCCCTTGGGAGGTTGATCTGAAGGGGAAAGTTGTCCAAGACAGCTGGCTGTATTTTAAAGAAACCTTGTTAAAGGCACAGGAAGATACCATTCCAATGTGCAGAAAGAACAGCAAATGTGGAAGGCACCCAGCGTGGCATAGCAGAGAACTCTTCAGTGAGCTGAAACGTAAAAAGGAAGCTTACAAGAAGTGGAAGCTTGGGCAGATGACGAGGGAGGTGAATAAAGATATTGCTCGGGCTGCAAGGATAAAATCAGAAAGGCCAAAGGACAATTGTAGTTGAAGCTACCAAGGGAAATGAAGGATAACAGAAAGGGGTTCTACAAGTATGTCAGCAACAAGAAAAGGATCAGAGGTAGTGTAGCACCCTTACTAAATGGGGCAGGCATCCTCGTGGTGGATGATGCGGAAAAGGCTGAAGTAATCAATGCTTTTTTTTACTTCAGTCTTCACAGGGAGGGCCAGCTCCCAGGCTACTACACGAGGTAATGCAGAATGGAGAGAAGAGCTGCCCTCAGTAATGGAAAATCAGGTTAGGGACTACTTAAAGAAATTGGATGTGCACAAGTCCATGGGGCTGAGTGAACTGCATCTGAGGGTGCTGAGGGAGTTGGCTGAAGTGATTGCAGAGCTGCTGGCCATTATCTTTGACAACTTGTGGCGAACAGGGGAGGTCCTGGAGGACTGGAAAAAGGCAAATATAGTACCTATCTTCAAGAAAGGGAAAAAGGAGCATGCAGTAAACTACAGACTGGTCAGCCTCACCTCAATCCCTGGGAAAATCATGGAGCAGGTCCTCAAAGAATCCTTCCTGAAACACTTGGAGGAAAATAGAGTGATCAGGAACAGTCAACATGCATTCACCAAGGCCAAATCATGCCTGACCAACCTGACTGACTTCTATGATGAGATGAATGAATTTGTGGATGTGGGAAGAGCCGTTGATGTGGTATACCTTGACTTTAGCAAGGCTTTTGATATGCTTTCCCACAGCATTCTTGTCGGCAAGTTAAGGAAGTATGGGTTGCATGAGTGGACCGTAAGGTGGATAGAAAACGGGCTCAGTGGGTAGGAATCAATGGCTTGATGTCTAGTTGACAACCGGTAATGAGTGGAGTGCCCCAGGGGTTAGTCCTGGGGCCGGTTCTATTCAACATCTTCATTAATGATCTTGATGATGGGATAGACTGCGAGCTTAGTAAATTCGCAGATGACAGCAAGCTGGGGGGGAATGGTAAATACTCTGGAGGGCAGGGACAGGATCCAGGGTGACTTAGACAAATTGGAACACTGGGCCAAAAGAAACCTCATGAGGTTCAAAGACAAGTGCAAAGTCCTGCACTTAGGACAGAAAAATCCCATTCACTGCTACAGGCTGGGGACTGATCGGCTATGTAGCAGCACTGTGGAAAAGGACCTGGGAGTTATGGTGGACGGGAAGCTGGATATGAGCCAACAGTGTGCCCTTGTTGCCAAAAAGGCCCATGGCATATTGGGCTGTACCAGTAGGAGTATTGCCAGCAGATTGAGGGATGTGATAATTCCCCTCTATTCAACACTGATCAGGCCACATCTGGAATACTGTGTACAGTTTTGGGCTCCCCACTACAGAAAGGATGTGAACAAATTAGAAAGAGTCCAGCAGAGGGCAATGAAAATGATTAGGGGGTTGGGGCACATGACTTATGAGGAGAGACTGAAGGAACTAGGCTTATTTAGTCTACAGAAGAGAAGACTGAGGGGAGATTTGATAGCAACCTTCAACTACTTGAAGGGGTGCTCCAAAGAGGAGGGAGCTAGGCTGTTCTCAATGGTAACAGAGGACAGAACAAGGAGCAATGGTTTCAAATTACAGCTGGGGAGGTGGAGGTTGGATATTAGGAGAATCTTTCTCACTAGGAGGGTGGTGAAGCATTGGAATAGGCTACCTAGGGTATGTGGTGGAATCTCCATTTTTGGAGATATTTAAGGCCCAGTTAGACAAAACCCTGGCTGGGGTGATTTAGTGGGAGAGGTCCTGCTTTTTCGCAGGGGGTTGGACTAGATGACCTCATGAGGTCCTTTCTGTCCCTATTCTTCTATGATTCTAATGAAACCTCGTGATTAGCTTTTGAAATGGCTTGCCCAACAAGATATTTCATTTACATGTTACTGTCTACTAACAAGGATAAATGAAGGGGAGAATTTTGGACTCTTTGGGTATCTCTTCTTAGACACAGTTTTGACGTCCTCCAATGGCAGATGGAAGATTGACCAATTAGAAAGCCATGTCAGGACTACTCGAGAGACACACCAAAGTTTGGCAATTGTTGAGGTGTTTTACTAACCTATTGCAGATGTGTGTAAGTGCTTGAATAAAGGATAGCTTTTAAGTGACAACACTCTTATAGTATACTGTTTCTACCAATCCTAGCTGGACAGCCATGTCTCCGTTTGATTTATTTCCTGACACCACACCCCACAGACTAAGGTTACCAGGAGCTTTGGGTTGATAGAAGCCCAGGTAACAGCCCTCTCATTTTTCTTTTCCTGCCTCAGCTTGCAGCTTTTTTTTTTTTTTTTTTTTGAGATTCAAACTGCACTGTAACCACAGACTCTCACATGACGGAGGAATTACTGCTACCACAGACTACAGAGAAATGGCCCAGGTCTTTTTCCTTCTCTGATTCCCAGACTTCTTTATTAGTGAAAGATGCTCAAAGTGCTTTCATTTAATTTCTTTTTTTTTTTTTAAATAAATATAAAAGGAAACTCTTTGATTATTAACATCCTTGACTTTTACAGGAGAGAGGGGAAAGAGAAGGAAGTACAAAGAGTTTTCTAAAAGGCTTTGAATCATTTGTACAGCAACTCTGGTATTTCCCAAATTCATATGTGGTGGTGTCTGTCATTCCACCTAGAGTCCTTACTACTATCCCCTTGGAAGCTTTGATAGTTAACTGAGAGATTGTCTCTCTCCCTGTGCCATACAACCACAGCTGAGATCAGTGGATGGGAAAAGTACTCGCAACATATTCTCATTAAGCCTCCTCAATGCTTGAACTTGCTTCCCTGTTAGTTTATTAGAGTGTGGATTTGTTAAATTTTGGTCATGGTACTTAACCTGTGCATTCTCCTAGGTATTTAGACGTGAGATAGTTTGAGTGTGAAAGTTTTTAATCACCATTGAAGCAGTTGTTTATTAACTTTTGTTGGAATGGGCAGCCTACTCATATGTGTAGTACTGGTTTGAGATTGTTTGTTTTAGTCCACGCCAAGGTGCCAGGAGCACAGGATGAATGCCTGTTAGTCAGAATATCTTTTACAATAATAAACTGAAAGAATAGATACACCTTTCTCCTTTAAAGGCTTTTCAAGGAAGAAACATACTTATCTGCCCAAAGGATTCAATCCTATTCCACTGACTTGAATGAGAGTGATCAAGACTAAAAAATGTGGTGCTTCTCTGAAGAGTGATTCTAAATATTTTCACAAAGGGGTTCCATCTTTCTTGTCTCTTTAACTCATTACCCATCTGTGCAGCTGAAGAACATGATTTTGTTTGGGAGGGGTTTTAAACTGCCATCTTGGGATCTGAAAAGCAAACTGCTTGTTGACCAGCTTCAATAACAAACAAACAATCTGTAGAAAACATCCTGCCCTCAATTATATCTGAGCAATTTCACTATTCTGAGTTTTTGTCCTTTACTACATTTATATAATCCTGTTGGATCAGATTTTCATCTCCTTTACACTAATGTAAATCCAGACCAACCCCCTCATCTTGAACAACTCTGTAAAATCACTCACAACTTCTTCTTGGCTAAGCTGAATTTACTCTCCACTGGCTAAGTGTTTTTCAAATACCACTTCTTTCAGCAAAATAATACCAGTGCTCAAAAGTTAATGACCTCTCCAAAAATTGTTTCAAATTACAGTCAATTGAAAATAACTTTTTTATTGAAATTAATTATTTGAAATTGGGACACTTTATTCAAAGCTGTCTGAACTAAGAGACTGAAAAAAATATAAATTGAGTTAGTAAATAGCTAATATGAAATTTTTGAATAGTGTTATGATTGAGAATTCCAAAGCATCCCATACAAAGCAGTTGTTGAAAAGTCCAACCCTAACCCTATTGGTATTTACAAGATTGTATTATATAAACTTAATGGCTCCCACAGTTTTAATACATTTATTGTCCTGCAAAAGAAAGTCTTATCTGTTGCTTATGAACACAAAGCACATCTCCCTAAAGGATCTTTTATTCCTACAAGCTATCAATGCAATAAAAACTAGTGATGCATTTTATTTCATTACTGCTTCTTCAAGAAGCACTTTTGTATTGTAATATTTCATACAGATCTTCTGTTGGCAAGGAAAAAATAACTATCTAATCAAATTTAGCACAGTGCCTTTATAAACTTGATTTAAAAAATAGTACAATAGGCCAGTGAATACAGTTTTTGCTTTTTAATTTACTAATTAAAAATGGTATCAAGAGGATAAATATAGAAATCCAGTTTCTCCCATTCCATTACCTTTTAGTGCACCAGTCTTGTTTTCTACAAAACAGGTTTGCAATATTCAACAGAACAAGGAGAAAATCCTATATAAGAAGGTGGTGCATTGTCATCTCTTGGAAGAGTTCATAACAGAGCCAGGCAATTTAGGGGGGGAGGAGGTCAAATAATAAAATTGCAATAACTAAATGAATAAATAATTTCAGAGAGACTGAATTTGTTAGTTTTGAACAAATAAAAAATAGGGGGGATTTTGAAAGATATTTTATTTTAAAATGTATATGTATTATTTAATATATTAATTTTAAAGGATAAAACCACACAGAAATGGAATGAAACAAATTGAAAATCTGAAAAAAATATATAATTAGGGAGGAGGAGAGCCTAATGTTTTATTTGACCCAAAACAAATTTCTTTTTCAGGGTTTTGTTTTGATGAGAAAAAAAAATCAGTTTAAGTTAACTCATCTTTTTTTTTTTTGGTTCGGCCATTAGTCCAAAAACACCACTACCAAGAACAACAACAGCCCCAAACAATTGTTCTCCCAGCACTACCCACAATTAAGCACCTAAATTATCCTAAATGCAATATGAAATGGCAATGATCTGTCTCCTGGGGTCCAACAGATTCAGTTTATGCCATGCACAAACTCCTTCATCAGAAGATCTTACGAAGAGAGATCTGAATGTATGTTTTGTATATATGCTGTCCTTAAAAAGAAAGGATGATCTTGTGTTTAAGGAACTGATTGAGACCCGTCAGATTTGGGTTACAACACCTTCTTTGTCAGTGATTTTTCTGAATGACTTGGGACAAATAACTTAATCTCCCTGTTTCTCATTCATCTGCAAAATGGAGATAGCAATATTTCCTTTCTCCCACTCTTCTCCGTTTTGTAACCTCTTTTGAGGTTGGGACTGTTTCTTACTGTGTTTGTACAGCACCCAGCACAATAGAGCCCTGATTTTGGTTGGAACGTCTAAGCAGTACTTTTAGTACTAATAATAGTGGCCATTATGAAAACTCTATTGTTACTACATTGAAAGGTCAGTGGTCATCAATAGTAGAGACTTGTGAAAGCTATAAAACTGGGCCTTTCAAGGTACATTCAGAAGTAAAGCCTGTACTGACCAGTGGATGAGTTCCATAACATACTAACATAGCCTCTTTAACTTCCATCACTTTCACTGTTGAAATTAGTATTTACTGCAATAGATTAATGTGTCCAATGTTCTGTTGTTCTTCTCCCAACTTACTATGTTGAGTATATATGTCCTGGTCAGGGTGCCAGCTATCACCAGTAACAATATCTGATCTTTACCTGATAGCGCTGGAGGCACTACAGATCGGTCAGCATCACCTCAATCCCTGGGAAAATCATGGAGCAGGTCCTCAAAGAATCCTTCCTGAAACACTAGGAGGAAAATAGAGTGATCAGCAACAGTCAACATGGATTCACCAAGGCCAAATCGTGCCTGACCAACCTGATTTCCTTCTATGATGAGATGACTGGATTTGTGGATGTGGGAAGTACCGTTGACATGGTATACCTTGACTTTAGCAAGGCTTTTGATACGGTTTCCCACAGCATTCTCATCAGCAAGTTACGGAAGTAGGGGTTGGACGCGTGGACCATAAGGTGGATAGAAAACTGGCTAGATCAACGGGCTCAGCGGGTAGGAATCAATGACTCGATGTCTAATTGGCAATCGGTAATGAGTGGAGTGCCCCAGGGGTCAGTCCTAGGGCCGGTTCTATTCAACATCTTCATTAATGATCTTGATGATGGGATAGACTGCATGCTTAGTAACTTTGCGGATGACAGTAAGCTGGGGGGAATGGTAGATACTCTGGAGGGCAGGGACAGGATCCAGGGAGACTTGGACAAATTGGAACACTGGGCCGAAAGAAACCTCATGAGGTTCAACAAAGACGAATGCAAAGTCCTGCACTTAGGACGGAAAAAATCCCATGCACTGCTACAGGCTGGGGACCAAACAGCTAAGTAGCAGTGCTGTAGAAAAGGACCTGGGGTTATGGTGGACGGGAAGATGAATATGAGCCAACAGTGTGCCCTTGTTGCCACAAAGGCAAATGGCATATTAGGCTGCATCAGTAGGAGTATTGCGAGCAGCTCGAGGGATGTGATAATTCCCCTCTATTCAACACTGGTTAGGCCACATCTGGAATACTGTGTCCAGTTTTGGGCGCCCCACTACAGAAAGGATGTGGACAAATTACAAAGAGTCCAGCGGAGGGCAATAAAAATGATTAGAGGGCTGGGGCACATGACTTATGAGGAGAGATTGAAGGAACTAGGCTTATTTAGTCTACAGAAGAAAAGACCGAGGGGAGATTTGATAGCAACCTTCAACTACTTGAAGGGGTGCTCCAAAGAGGAGGGAGCTAGGCTGTTCTCAATGGTAACAGAGGACAGAACAAGGAGCAATGGTTTCAAATTACAGCTGGGGAGGTGGAGGTTGGATATTAGGAAAAACTTTCTCACTAGGAGGGTGGTGAAGCATTGGAATAGGATACCTAGGGAGGTGGTAGAATCTCCATCTTTGGAGATTTTTAAGGCCCAGTTAGACAAAACCCTGGCTGGGGTGATTTAGTGAGAGTGGTCCTGCTTTTTAGCAGGGGGTTGGACAAGATGACCTCATGAGGTCCCTTCCAGCCCTATGATTCTATTTTTGGAGACATCTCCATACTTGAAGACTCCATACTAGAAGGGACGTCTCCATACTTGTCTCCATTTGTGGTCTGATTACATTATTACAGGGCGGTCAAAGTTGTACTGAGGGAATCACTCTACTCTGAACACTACAGCCAGAAACTCTTTTTCAATTTGGGTATATCCCTCTTCAATGTCTATGAGGGTTCTCTTAACATAAATGAGCGGTGACTCCTGCAAAAGAGTTATTCCCAATTCTTTCTCTGGTGCATCCCACTGAACTGTCAGTGATTGTCCTTCAGGAAAGGGGTATCTGTTATAATTTGTTTCTACATATGATGGATACGTGACCACTCCCACTCAATATTCTTCCTTCTGAGCTGACAGATGAGTTCTGCTACTTCAGCAAGGTCTTGACAGATCTTGGAGAGAACTTTTATCATTCCTATGAAGTGTCATACCCTTCCACATTCAGTGGAGTTGGCATTTCCCTGACTGCTCTGCTCTTGCTGCGGCATCTCTTCATTATGAGTTGGTGTCCATTGTATGTCACTTTAGGCTTTTTTCAGCAGTTAGCTGAGCTTCTCTGGATCACTTTTGTTGCTGAATTTATGCCCATCAGTATACACAGTCATCTGCAGTGACCAAGTTGTTGCAAAATTGTCATTATGCTGGACTCTTAATCCAGGTTCATGACAAGCACCTGCCAGGGATGGTTTAAGATGGTACTTGGTCCTGCCATGAGTGCAGGGGACTGGACTTGATGACCTCTCAGGGTCCCTTCCAGTGTCTTTGATTTTATGATTCTATAAACTGAAGCCCATTCTTCATATCAGATCATAAAGACTCTGTCTTTGGAAAGTTAAGAACATAAGAACATAAGAAAGGCCGTACTGGGTCAGACCAGAGGTCCATCTAGCCCAGTATCTGTCTACCGACAGTGGCCAGTGCCCAGGTGCCCCAGAGGGAGTGAACCTAACAGGCAATGATCAAGTGATCACTCTCCTGCCATCCGTCTCCATCCTCTGATAAACAGAGGCTAGGGACACCATTCTTAACCCCTTTCTGGCTAATAGCCATTTATGGACTTAGCCACCATGAACTTATCCAGTTCCCTTTTAAATATTGTTATAGTCCCAGCCTTCACAACCTCCTCAGGTAAGGAGTTCCACAAGTTGACTGTGCGTTGTGTGAAGAAGAACTTCCTTTTATTTGTTTTGAACCTGCTACCTATCAGTTTCATTTGGTGACCCCTGGTTCTTGTATTAGAGTTCTATCAAGATGTCATTAATTGTGGGAAGCGGAGAGTGGCATCTTTTCAGTTCCTGGTTCAATGGCTTTGTGTCTATTCAGATGTATAATTTGCCCAATGACTTCTTTATCACCAACATGCTGCTTATTGAAGCTGTGTTGGCCTCTCGAGGTGCTACTATATTCCTGCTCTGCAGACTTACAAGCTCCTGCATACTGGATTACATCATCCTGCCACTGGACTTTTCCTTCACAGTAATCACATAGCTTCCACTATGGAGTCTACCTCCACTTGCCTTTTCCCTTTTAGGCACTTATCTTTGAAAACATCCCACTATGCTTTTAAAATTGTTTCCACTGTCCAGGGGATTCCTCCTTTTGCTTCCTACACTACAGCTATACAGTTCTGAGGCTGTTCCTGATCAGATCCACAGCTGTATTTCCCCCCCTCAAAGTGTCTGTGATGCTTACCATTCACCACTACAAACTTCAGTTGTTACCATCTGATACTTTTTAGTATGAGGTCTCATTTTCCCACAGAATGCATTATTAAAGCACACCTGCTTTCTGTAATGGGTAAGTTCAAGTCCAATTCACCCAAAGGAATCACAGTGCAGGAGGCCCTGCACTTGCACAGGATGTTTCCTTATTAATATGGTTGTTGTATGCAAAGACGTTAGTGTTATCCCTTGTTGCTTTCCCACCCAGACAGTCTGAAACTGATTTGCTCTTAGATTTAAGGTGAGAATTATGATATCACCACCACCGTGTGATGTACCCTCCCCCACTTGTACACATTTGAGTCTTTCTGGGACCATCCTCTTCTCCTGTTGAAATGGTTCTGTTTTCTACATTCCTTGCAATGTTCTTTTAATGCAGGGCACTTTCCTTTTACCCATTAATGCTGTCTCCTACAGAAAATGCATCTCACTGTGGCTATGGAACACTAGAATCCTGCTGTCCTTTGCTGTTGTCTCATTTCTGGGATGTTGTGCCTCCAAGGGCTTTCATCATTTCAGTTGAGGATTCCGCTCTATGAGACATATCTAAGCAATTGTTTAATGTGAGATCCCCTTCATGGAGTAGTTGCTCTCACAGGTGATGATCCCAAGTGCCACAGACAATCCTGTCCCAAATCAGGGAGTTGGTCCAGTATCCAAAATCATGTTATCAACCAGTGTGTATCAGACAGTAACATAGACTCAGACTCTAAGCTCAGAAGAGACCAATATGATCATCTCGTCTCAGCTTCTGCACAATGCAGACCCCAGAACCTCACCCACCCATTCCTGTAATAAACCTTTAACCTATGACTGAGTTATTAAAGTCCTCAAATCATGGTTTAAAGACTTTAAGGCACTGAGAATCCACCAATAAAGGAGATCTGCCCCATGGTACAGAAGAAGACAAAAAACATGGGGGTCTAGCTCTTCCTCTTCAGATTAATCTCTAGTGAAAAACCTCTGTGGCACCACAATTTTCTTTCTGGTGTGATGCTTGATTATTTGGTTTGATTTTTTTTTTTTTATTGTGGCCCTCAGTTATTTGAATTTTATATATTATTTTGTCAGGGTTTTTTAATGTCATCTATTATACCACATAGCCAGTTACATTTACCCACATTTTACACTACTTTTTTCAATGTTCCATTCTATGTTATTATAAATTAACATAACTCAACTACTTTAACCATTCAGCATACTTTCTCATAAACTATAACTTAAACCTAACAAAAAAAAATGAAACCTTCACTTTTACTGGGGCAATTTCAGCTGGAGAAACAGGAAAATCCACTGATACCATGAAACTTCAAAGAAACTTGTGTGCAGGTCATTCAGCATACTGCTGCCCATTGCAGAGAATGACAGAAGCACCACACATACATGTATAGCAGAGGTTCTCAAACTGAGGGCCGAGGCTACTCAGGGGATCTCAAGATTATTGTGGGGGAGGTGGGTGTTGTGAGCTGCCAGTCCTCCATGCATGCCAGTAAGGATAGCATGCCATAGCTGGGTCATCACTTTTGAGGGGAAATGTCAAAGCTTGAAATATTTTAAAAGGAATCCCAGCAAAAGAGTCTGAGAATTCTGATGTATAGGAAGGCCCATTACTCCAATTTTCAGTCTGGGAATGCTCCCACCAGGAACCATATCAAGGATTCCAAACATGGTTCGCAATCTCCTGTTGAGCCTAACCACACTGAGGCTGCGTTTACACTTGTAAATTAAGTCGACTTAAGCTTGCTTAATGAAAATTAAGTCGACTTTATTAAACCTCCTTTCCACTAGACTTAAGGCTTAATTCGACTTAATTTCTCAAGTCGAATTAAGCCAGTGTAGACATGGGGTAGCCCCAAGTCAACTTAGGGCTACCCCAGGACTACACCAATTCCCTCCCAGCCGGGGGGGCATAGGGGGAGCTTGGCATGCCCCCCAAAGGGCAGGGCAGAGCCCTGTGTGAAGCTGTCTGGATTTAGGGAAGCATTTATGATATTATTTTCTATGGATATCTCATAAATGCTACAATCCATAGGAACTATGCCATGTTTGGTATCAATAGAAAGATAGTAATTTGCTGGGAATGATTATATAGTTTATGTCTAGGAATTATATTTGGATTAGAAGTTAGTTAGGAATTTGGTGTTAT
>ML686006.1:2002256-2047482 GCA_007922175.1 Pelusios castaneus | reverse complement strand
GAGTTTTGCAAGGGAGTTCTCCAGGTGAAGGAGGAGCTACTGCAGAATCTGTGGGGTAAGTGACTGTCTGTAGTATTGGGGGTGTGTGTGTGTGTGTGTTTAGGGGTTACTGCTGTGAGCTGTGTGCTGAGCTTGAGTTGGTGTCTGTCTGTGTGTCTGTTTGAAGGACTGTGTGCTAGAGCTGGCAGTTGGAGGCTGTGAGCCTCAAAGGTAAGTTTGAGAGCTTGAAGCCTCTGGTGATTGGCTGAGCTTAATCAGCCTTAATCAGTGGGTGGGGCATTAACCCAGGCCAGGGCTTTATAAAGCCACACATAAGCGACCAGGGAGCTTGCGAACAGGGGCTGCTAACAGAGAGTTTTGCAAGGGAGTTTAGAAGGGAGTTTCAAGGGAGGGCGGGGCCCCATAGGTCCTCCTTGGTCCCCTGTCCCCATATAACCTATACTTCAAAACCATACTCTAAAACCCCTTTCTTTCAACCACCCTTTCATTAACTGGGAGACAATGCAGGCAGAAGCCCAGCAGCAGAGTGGGGGCTATCCAGTTTATTGCGCCGGGTGTGGAATGTATGAGTACCTGCCTTGTGGGCTGGTGTCGTATGTCTGCATTCGGTGCAAGGAGCTCCTGGCCCTCAGAGACCGCGTGCGGGCTTTGGAGGCCAGGGTGGCGGAACTGGAGGAGCTGAGAGAGGCAGAGAGGTTTGTCGACGAGGCTTTCAGGGACACTGTAGAATTGTCCCACCTCCGCTCAGACAGCCTCTGTGCTGTTGAGGAGGAAGAATGCCCAAGGGAAGCAGAGCAGTCAGCGGGAGCAGAGGGGAACCTTCCCATAGTTGGGACCCTCCTTCCAGATGATGCTGAGGCTGCCTCTCGCACGGAGGTTGCCTCTCCGGGGGAGGGAACTCCAGTTGCTAGGAAAAGGCAGGTGTTAGTAATGGGAGATTCGATCATTAGAAACATAGATAGCTGGGTTTGTGATGACCGGGAGAACCGTATGGTGACTTGCCTGCCTGGTGCGAAGGTTGCGGACCTCTCGAGGCATCTAGACAGACTTATGTGTAGTGCTGGGGAGGAGCCGGTGGTCGTGGTACATGTAGGTACCAATGACTTAGGGAAGGGTAGGAGAGATGTCCTGGAAGCAAAATTTAGGCTACTAGGAAAGAGATTGAGATCCAGGACCTCTATGGTGGCATTCTCAGAAATGCTCCCAGTTCCACGCGCAGGGCCAGGTAGGCAGGCAGAGATTCAGAGTCTCAATGCGTGGATGAGACGATGGTGTAGAGAGGAGGGGTTTACGTTCATTAGGAACTGGGGTAACTTTTGGGATGGGGGGAGCCTATACAGGAGGGATGGGCTCCACCTAAACCAAAAGGGAACCAGACTGCTGGCGCTAAACATTAAAAAGGTTGTAGAGCAGTTTTTAAACTAGAGGATGGGGGAAAGCCGACTGCTGCAGAGGAGCAGCTGGATCGGACACAGACTTCTCTTAAGGGAGAGTCTGACGAGAGGGAATCTCCAGGTTATAGTTATAGTTATAGTCAGGAACAGAGGACAGAAAAGGATGGTGAGGGGGCCGGATCAGATGATAAACAGCCACATGACCAAGAATCTGGCACATTAAAAAAGGGCAGACAAATAAACAGGGACAAGTTTTTAAAGTGCTTATACACAAATGCTAGAAGTCTACATAATAAAATGGGTGAACTAGAGTGCCTAGTGGTAAAGGAGAATATTGATATAATAGGCATCACAGAAACCTGGTGGACAGAGAGCAATCAGTGGGACACAATCATTCCGGGGTACAAAATATATCGGAAGGACAGAACAGGTCGTACGGGAGGAGGAGTGGCACTATACGTGAAAGAAAATGTAGATTCAAATGAAGTAAAAATCATAAGCGAATCCACTTGTTCCATAGAATCGCTATGGATAGAAATCTCATGCTTCCATGACAATATAACATTAGGGATCTACTATCGGCCACCTGACCAGGATAGTAAGAGCGATGATGAAATGCTAAGGGAAATTAGGCAGGTTATCAAATTTAAAAACCCAATAATGGTGGGGGATTTCAACTATCCCCATATTGACTGGGAACATTTCACTTCAGGACATATTGCAGAGATAAAATTTCTCGATACTTTGAATGACTGCTTCATGGAGCAGCTGGTATGGGAACCCACAAGGGGAGAGGCAACTCTAGATTTAATCCTGAGTGGAGCGCAGGAGCTGGTCCGAGAGGTAACTGTAGCAGGACCGCTTGGAACTAGTGACCATAATACAATAGCATTCACCATCCCTGTGGGGGGAAGAACACCTCAACAGCCCAACACTGTGGCATTTAATTTCAAAAGGGGGAACTATACAAAAATGAGGGGGATAGTTAAACAAAAGCTAAAAGGTAGAGTGACTAAAGTGAAATCTCTGAAAACTGCATGGGCGCTTTTTAAAGACACCATAATAGAGGCCCAACTTCACTGTATACCCCAAATTAAGAAACACTGTAAAAAAACCAAAAAAGAGCCACCATGGCTCACCAACCATGTAAAAGAAGCACTGAGAGGTAAAAAGACTTCCTTTAAAAAGTGGAAGTCAAATCCTAGTGAGGCAAACAGAAAGGTGCACAAACAGTGCCAGCTTAAGTGCAAGAGTGTAATAAGAAGAGCCAAAGAGGAGTTTGAAGAACGGCTAGCCAAAAACTCCAAAGGTAATAACAAATTGTTTTTTAAGTATATCAGAAGCAGGAAGCCTGCCAAACAACCAGTCGGGCCCCTTGATGATGATAATACAAAAGGAGCGCTTAAAGATGATAGAGTCATTGCGGAGAAACTAAATGGATTCTTTGCTTCGGTTTTTACGGCTGAAGATGTTAGTGAGATTCCCAAACCTGAGCCGGCTTTTGTAGGTGACAGATCTGAGGAACTGTCACAGATTGAAGTGTCACTAGAGGAAGTTTTGGAATTAATTGATAAACTCAACATTAACAAGTCACCGGGACCAGATGGCATTCACCCAAGAGTTCTGAAAGAACTCAAATGTGAAGTCGCGGAACTGTTAACTAAGATTTGTAACCTGTCCCTTAAAATGGCTTCGGTACCCAAAGACTGGAAGTCGGCTAATGTAACGCCAATATTTAAAAAGGACCCTAGAGGGGATCCCGGCAATTACAGACCGGTAAGTCTAACGTCGGTACCGGGCAAATTAGTTGAAACAATAGTTAAGAATAAAATTGTCAGTCACATAGAAAAACATAAACTGTTGAGCAATAGCCAACATGGTTTCTGTAAGGGGAAATCGTGTCTTACTAATCTATTAGAGTTCTTTGAAGGGGTTAACAAACATGTGGACAGGGGGGATCCAGTGGACATAGTGTACTTAGATTTCCAGAAAGCATTTGACAAGGTCCCTCACCAAAGGCTGTTATGTAAGTTAAGTTGTCATGGGATAAAAGGGAAGGTCCTTTCATGGATTGAGAACTGGTTAAAAGACAGGGAACAAAGGGTAGGAGTAAATGGTAAATTCTCAGATTGGAAAAGGGTAGCTAGTGGTGTTCCCCAAGGGTCGGTCCTAGGACCAGTCCTATTCAATTTATTCATAAATGATCTGGAGAAAGGGGTAAATAGTGAGGTAGCTAAGTTTGCAGACGATACTAAACTACTCAAGATAGTCAAGACCAAAGCAGATTGTGAAGAACTTCAAAAAGATCTCACAAAACTAAGTGATTGGGCATCCAAATGGCAAATGAAATTTAATGTGGATAAGTGTAAAGTAATGCACATTGGAAAAAATAACCCCAACTATACCTATAATATGATGGGGGCTAATCTGGCTACAACGAGTCAAGAAAAAGATCTTGGAGTCATTGTGGATAGTTCTCTGAAGATGTCCGTACAGTGTGCGGAGGCGGTCAAAAAAGCAAACAGGATGTTAGGGATCATTAAAAAGGGGATAGAAAATAAGACTGCAAATGTATTATTGCCCTTATATAAATCCATGGTACGCCCACATCTCGAATACTGTGTACAGATGTGGTCTCCTCATCTCAAAAAAGATATTCTAGCACTAGAAAAGGTTCAGAAAAGGGCAACTAAAATGATTAGGGGTTTGGAGAGTGCCTCGTATGAGGAACGATTGAAAAGGCTGGGCCTCTTCAGCTTGGAAAAGAGGAGACTGAGGGGGGACATGATAGAAGTATATAAAATTATGACTGATGTGGAAAAAGTGGACAAGGAAAAGTTGTTTAAATACTCCCATAATACAAGAACCAGGGGTCACCAAATGAAACTGATAGGTAGCAGGTTCAAAACAAATAAAAGGAAGTTCTTCTTCACACAACGCACAGTCAACTTGTGGAACTCCTTACCTGAGGAGGTTGTGAAGGCTGGGACTATAACAATATTTAAAAGGGAACTGGATAAGTTCATGGTGGCTAAGTCCATAAATGGCTATTAGCCAGAAAGGGGTTAAGAATGGTGTCCCTAGCCTCTGTTTATCAGAGGATGGAGACGGATGGCAGGAGAGTGATCACTTGATCATTGCCTGTTAGGTTCACTCCCTCTGGGGCACCTGGGCACTGGCCACTGTCGGTAGACAGATACTGGGCTAGATGGACCTCTGGTCTGACCCAGTACGGCCTTTCTTATGTTCTTATGTTCTTATCAATGGTCTGTTAAGATCAATACTCCAGAACTCCAATTCTTTTTGTACAGTATTTACATAAGAAGCCTCAGATATAAATAACCTGATGTGGTGATGTTCACCTCTTTTGAAATAAAATCTTAATCATTCTGTACAATGGTAACAGTGTACTATATCCCTATACACTCAATGCTGTTTACTTTTCAACTCCACAGCACCAGCCACACCCCGTGCTAGCACAGTGTTGATTAATCTTCAAGAAGGTAGTCACAAGGAGCAAATAATTTGCCCATCTTTCAGAGAAACTGTGGAAGAGAGGTAATTTATAGTTGTAATGATGCCATCCAAGTCTTAATGCTTTCTGGCAAAGTAACTCCACCAGCTTCAAACATGCTTCCAAAGAAACTAAAACATGATTCTAGCCCAGGCAAAAATGAAATGGTGATCATATGTGTGACGCTGTCAGGATTTAAGGAACCATTTATGATATTATTGTGTATTAATATTTTATAATTGTTATAATCCATAGGAACTATGCCATGTTTGATGTCAATAGAAAGGTAATAATTTGTGGGAATGATCATATAGTTTGTGTAGGATTTGTATTCATATTAGAAGTTAGGAATGTGATTGTTATATTTTAACTTGTGTAAGGTTGGGAAAATGCCCCAGACTGAATGTCTGCCCAGCCATTGTCTCCTTAAGGGCCTATTAAGGAAGCTCCTCAGATAACAGGATAAAGAAGAAAACCTGTTGAGCCACTAGGACAAACATGTGACTCAACTCCAGTTTGATTGGAGAGAACTGCACACAGCATGGAGAAGGCCAGAGACGATATAAGGCAGCAAGTCCAACTCCATTTTGCGCTCAAGTCCTCAGTCTACAGCCAACACCCATCTCTGGAACTATTCCTCTGAGACTGAACAAAGGATTGAGGCCCACCCTGATGCTGGGTGTTTACCAGAGGGACAAGCCTGCAAACTGCTTTTCATGAACTTTAAATCATTTGTATGTATGTGATTCGCTTTGACCCTTTAACATCTCTCATATTTTGCTTCTTTTCTTCTTATATTAAACCTTTAGTTGTAGTTGCTAAAGGATTGGCTACCAGTGTGGTATTTTGGGTAAGATCCAAACCTATATTGTTCTGTGTGCTGTGGCTGGCCCTTTGGGGTCAGGAGAACCTATATCTTTAGGGGACCGTGCGGCTAGGTGGGAGCCGGAGGAACTGGAGTGCAATAAAGGGAGCTGTTTCTATTTTGGGCAGATTTCTTGGTACCCAGTGTGGGGAACCAGAAACCTGTTTGTGACTGATAGGGAGACTGGATTAAGTACCACCCATCAGTGTGTGGGGAGTTTGGCTCCCGGTTTTACAGCTTGCCCTGATTTTTGCACATCCAGGAGGGTATCCCAGGAGGCCCCGGTCACAATATGAAACAATGATCTCATAGATAGATAGATAGATAGATAGATAGATAGATAGATAGATAGATAGATAGATAGATATGTCAAGCAAAGTTCCCATAGTGCCCTGCCTCTCTTCCTTTTGCTCCTATTATCACTTTTTTGTTGTTACCGTGGAACTAAATGTGGAGTTTCCTTAAGGGCACTTTGATTACAAAAGAAATGGAGCATAAAAAAGGCTGTTACAGTCTGATAAAATTCTTGTTAAGATGAGGGACCATTTATATCATCACCTATTATCTTTCAGCACTTAAACTTTCTCATCCAGCAGCCACTTCTTGGCAGCACTGGTTATCATTAAGGCTATCAAGGCTGATAATAAAAAAATCATTGTTCTGATGCTTGACAATGGCATTTTGGACTATAATTAGAAAAATAACCTAGAGAGTAACCAGTGTGCTAGAGTCTGAGAGCCACTATATAGCTATAGTGTAATCAGGCCAATAATGTAAGTGAAGAGGGAATAAGTAGAAAAATGAAGCTAGAAAGAAGATGACACAATCATAAGTGAAAGAATGCATGAAATCTTATCCAATATTTTGAGAAATATCACCAATGTAATACAAGGTCTCAGAATAATTTTCTGTCTAATCCGGAAAATTGTAGATTGAGGCTAAAGGATGAGAATTGAACAGAATCCTTTTGTTGGCATCCAAGGAAGACCACAGGATAACAGAATTGGAATATCAGTCTAGCGAGATGATTTAATCATTCTCTCCTATTATTTGTCACAAGAAGTGGTTCATCCTGTACTACTCTGTACTTTTGTAGCAGTCTTTGTGCAAGGTTACTTTATAAAATTGCTCTCAATTTAGATTTTATAGAGAGTTATTTTTTTTCCTGAAAACACCAAGGTTCAAATTCTGTGGTCCTTAAAAAAACCCGAACTCCCCCCCTGAAGCAAATAGTGTTTTTGGATAGATGGTGCCATAGGAGAGCACTGGAATTGTTGTTATTCTTCACATTTGGAATGTAGTACACTTGAGAAATGCAACAGATGTAGCAGCAATATCACTGCTAGGCTTAGATTTGTTCTTTAAAGGACTGTTAAGATAAACTATTAAAATGAAGAAGGAAAATCTGTGATCTGAAATGTCCATTTTACCCCAGTTTCAAGGCAGGGCCATATAAGTTATTTAGTTTTAATAAGACAACTCAAACTTGAAAATAAGACTGTAGAAATAAGCTAACCTAACAGCCAACCACAGTGACAGTACTTTTTTTTTGGCTAGGGTTTTTGGGTTTTTTTAAAAAAACCTTATTAAGAAATAGGTCCCAATTTTTTATCCCAATATAATTCTCCCTAGACAGTGAGGATGAAAGAGTTGTCATTAAGTCTCTTGCTCTCTTCTCCACCGCCAGTAGCCAGTAAAACTCCAGCCTTATATGCTTTATTTCTTATTGAAATTTCATATTCATAGTCTCTTTCAGTGTTAGAAATATAACCTAACATACCCCATATTTTAAAAGCAAACAAAGAAAAAAAACCATGAATAAACCCTTCTAGTTTATTCTATAGAATACAAGTGTTTGTGCCATTATTATACATTTCTGTTTTGGTTTTTTAAAAAAATAAAAAGTACTTCTATTATTCCTAAACTAAGGCACAGTCCCTGTGCAAAAAGAGCCATACGTCTAGCGTTCTTGAGGATAAAGCATGGAACAGTGAGTTAAGACCTTGATTATAAGCACCAGGCTGTATTTTCTCTGCAGTGCCTTCTTCCTAGCAGTGATCTAGTGTATAGAATCCGGGACTAGGTTTCTGGATTGAATCCTGTCTCCACTGAAGTCACTAATGTGAGGCTTTCACTCAGGTTCTATTCCTGGGTCGATTTTGCTAGGTGACCTTAGGTAAATCAGCTGTGCCACTGTCTTCCAGTCTATAAAATGGAGAGAATATTTACTGCCTTTGTAAAATACTTAGAGATCCATGGACAAAAAAAATGATATACAAGTGCTATTACTCTGCCTTTAAAAAAAGTTTTCCAGGGACAACTGCTGTATAAGAAAGTCCTAGGCATATTGCTCCAGGGCATCAGTGCTGCCAAGGAGTGAGGGGAAAAAAGGTGTTGCCAGAGCTGACATGTAGGCACAGGGTCTCCGTGTAGATGGCTTTTGTTTCTAATGAATCTCAGAATAAATACTCTAAAAATATATATTGATCTACCTTTAATTATATCAAAGGGATGTACACACACACAAAAATTGTCACACCTAAACAAGTTGGAAGGATATTTTACTCTTCCATGGGCGGGAGAGATTTTGATTTAGTCTGAGAAACCTACTGTTGTTCTTAAATTAAAAGAGGTCAAGACACTGATTGTGATTTACCATGATAAGGTGTAATCCCTCACTGAGGCCTCAGGTTTAGACTCAAATGATCAGATAGTCTTAGTTGGATGACTATTGATTTATACTAGCTGAGAAACTAATAGGGTTCTACAGAATTACACTTACTGCCTATAGAACACTTCCAGACTTCATTTCCAAACTCTTCTCCTACTCACTGAGTGTTTAATATACAATAATACTGAACATCATCTGTCCCTTTCCCATTTACATGAGTTCAAAAAGGGAAAATGACATATCACTGAAAGTGTAATGGCTTTTACTGTGTAGAAATTTTATAGCTGACAAAGGCTTGTTTTGAAACCGATACATGGTTTTCTTATCACCTTCTCCGAATGGAAGTTTCTATAAATTTCTCCTATGTGTAATGATGCAACCAGCCTCATTTAATACCATATATAAAATAAATGTCATTTAGGGTAACTAAACTCACTGGGATTTCTCTTTCTGTATACTTTTGATGAACAGTTTGGTATCACATCCCTGCAATATTTCATAAGCACAAACATAAGAGTCAAAACGTGACAAATTCTTAGTATCATTATGGTACTTGTATTGCTTTCAAGAATTACCAAGTTCCCATGGGCTAAAGATTTTCCATCATGCCCTTTTTGTGGGGGATCTAAGAGTGTGTCAGCATAATTTTCTTAGATAATTGAATAGTACTCATACCATACTACATGAGCTTTTCTGTAATGATTTAGGGAATCTGCCTACGTGCAGCTTATGAATTCTGCTTAATATTGGGTGCTTTTTAATGTATATCCATTAGATTGCAAGTTCCGTTTTGAAGGAAGGGTGTGTTTTCATCCAGTAGTTTGGCATAGATGCCACTATCAGTTTCCTTAAGCCGCACTATCAACGTAGCACAGTGATAATGTCTTCTGCAATTCATCAGCTACTCTATTTCCAAACCAAGTGGTAAACCATCTGGTCTTATTTATGTGTCTGGAAAAAAATGACAGCATGCAAACATGTCAACTTCTATTGCTTTCATCGTTATTTGCATCAATCAGGCTTTCCTTGTCAGAAAAACATACTTCTCGATTGAAACTCTCTTGACAACAACATGGATTTCATTTTACAGAAAAAAGGTTATGACAAAATGAACTCATTTGCAAAACATTAACAAGTAGTTTTGAAGCTCAGAGAATCTTAGTAGGGATAGGAAATGCAGTAAGAAGAGTTTCACATTTAATGTTGTTCTCCTTTTTCTCCAAGTCTGTCTATCTCTACCTTGAGCTAGGATGCAGGCATCAGCAGAATGATTTGGAGACAAACGAATAGATAGTAGAAGAGGAGACCATTTTGATTACTAATTAATGACCAGAGAATTGAACAAACTCTTCTAACAAACTGTCTTCATTTCATATTTTTGCATAAATAGTTTTGTATTGGAATATGGAAGAGTGCCTTTTGGGTTCTAATTAGAGACTTGTAAAATATTTTACCTGAAACTAGAATTACTCAAAATTTGCTTTTTTATGAAGTTTGAGCTGTGTCCAGTAACTCATGGTTTTGGGGATTTTTTTTTTTTAAAGAAAAACAAAGTGTATAGCAGCCAGTCATTATGGTTAATGTGGCTGCTTCAAACCCAGATAGAAGGGGTTGGGGAGCAGATACAGTGCAGATGGGATGCTCAGAGAATTAAGAAGCAAACTGTTCTGCTGAATGAGTATAAACAGTGATTTTCTGTGCTTTATAACTTGCCCAAATCTGTCTGGATTGTCATAGGAACAGCAAAAGACACCTTTCTGACCTCAGGACTACTTTCACATATCATGCTCCTTCTCTTGAAGCTCTTTTTTTTTGGGGGGGGGGGGGAGGGGGAGGAAGAAATCAAACACTGAAAATCCAACAATTTATTCTTAACCTCATTTTCAAAACCAGCTGCCCTGTTATTGCTAAAACATTAAAAAGCAATCAGCAGGAGGCAGAGACCAAATATAGAGATTTTCACTGTGAATGGTAGAGTCTGGCAAAGTTATAAACCACTGATAACAGAGGACTGTAGTGGGAAGTATTAGATGAAGTCAATCTTTGCTCTCACGAATGCATGCATAGGGGGTCTGAATCTCCTCATAATTATGCTAGTTAACTTGACTTCAATCAAGCTAGTTCTGTTTTATAACAGAGGAGAATCAGGCCCCCAAACTGAATTTTATGCAAGAATGCTCAAATATTGGCCAAAAGTGAATTAAGAATTGCATATTTGATTAGCATTTTTAGAATTCCAAAGTCACATTGTATTGGTTAGTTAAATAAATCATCTAGTCAGAGAATATCAACAAAAATCCATGAGACTTGTATGTAATTAACCAACATCATATGAATTTACAAACTGTTCCTGTAAGAAAAAAACAAAACCAAGAACAGCATTGCAAATAATTCTCAAAAAACAAACGTGAAAATTTGTTAATTTTCATGAACAGGGGATGAGATGGTATTTTCTGAATGAATGTATTATAAACCCTTCGTTCAACTCTAATGAATAGCCTGCATGTTACGTCATCTAGCTGTTCCATTTTGCACAAGTGCCAGACCTCTAGTTGCTCTAAGCATGGTGGACTGTGTCCCTCACCCTTTATCCCACACAGGAATATCTGAAACCCTCTCTAACGGCCGCTTGGTTCCTTCCTCACAAAGGGGCTGTGACGCAAGAGTTAGAGCTAGTCTGGGCCCAAGTAGCCATGCCCCATTGTCTCTGCTGGGCATGCTCCCAGTGGCAAACATTTAAAAGGGAGTCACTCAGCTCAGTCTAGGGTGGCTGCAGAGAAAAGTGCTTAGGTGAAACTGCTTCCAGCTGAGTAGCTGCCAGGGCTCCACACTGCCAGGACTGAACCTCAGTGTCAAGATGATGGTAGCCAATTGACTGGGGAAGCTGAAGGTGATGACTTGAGGTTATCAGTACATACCACAGGAGGGACCCCAAGTCCATCCCAAAGTGACACTGGAGGGACTGGAAAAAAGGCAGGAAGTGCTCCAGGAAGAACATTTAGGAGTATCAAGTCCTAGGGCCTATACAAGAGCTATTGCTTTGAAGGGCCCAGGATCAGAGCCCAGTGGAATAAGGTGAGCCAGAGTGCCCATAATGTCCACCACTCTCATCAGTGGGTGACACTACCTGAACTATTGCCATTAAACAAGGTGACCTATGGACTCATCCATGGTGACACTATCCTGAGCTGTGAGTGCCAGGTAAACTGACTCTGGAACTCTCACTGTTAGGCATTACACTGCAGAGTATCACTATTAGACAATACTGTCATCCCAGAGCACACAGCTATTCCCCCAATAGGCGCTAACAATATCCTGATTTGTATTTAGAAAGTCTCTTTATGACACTCTAGCAGCATAAGAGGCCATAAAGGTGGAAGAAACAACTTCATAAGAATACTCCATGAACAGGGGACCAGCTCCTTTGGTATAGAGTTGAGGAGAATTCTGTGCAATTCCAGCTTCCAGTCTAGCAACAAGATAAGGATATGGAGGGCAGAGGCTGTTCTGAAACTACTCTCTATTGCTTTGAACCTAGAGTAAGCCAAGGGAAGGTGGGTTTAAGACCAATTCTACACTACAAGGTAGGAGTGGAAGTCCCTTGCTCCTGAACACATACTCACACTAGTTCTTCATGGTTCTCATAGAGCTTGCACAAGTATAAATAGCAGGGTAACTGCTATAGCGGACATCACAGCAGCTGAGCACACCTTAGCCATGCCAAGTACAAGCCCATATGAAATCAATGGGTATGCAGATAGCACAGCTAAACCTTACCTTGACAATCATTACCCATGCTACTGCATCTATACTGCTATTTACGCTTGTGCTAGCTCAGTGATAACTAGCACAAATATGTTTACACAAGCGGAGGAATCACATCCCTACTTTGCAGTGTCAGCTTTGTAGCAGTCCATCAGCACTAGACCCACCTGCAGAGTGCCTCCTGGTGATGGTATTGGGGACTTCAGCTCAAGTTATCCACCTGCAGGTGGTCAGTGCCCTGCTTTGCCACACCTACTCCCGTTTGAGTCCATTTGTGGGCCTTGGTCCTCTGGCCAAGCCCTTTACAGTCAACATTCCAGGGTACGGTCCAGCTTAGTCCAGTCCCAGCATCTAATTAAAACAGTCAATGGCCGCTGACCCTGTGCCACTCTTAGCACCCATGCTGCCCCTAGCACATCAGGGGAGGAGGAAGGGGAGGGACCTCGGGACCCTAAGTGCCTCCACTGAGACCTCCAACTCCCTCCAGCAGTCACTTTCCTGGGCCGCTTCCCCACAAGTCCAGTCACACACAGTTCACTCACCAGCCTGGAACCCAGTTGTCATCTGCTCCTGGCCTCCTGGCCCCCAAACCACTGCTTCAGCCCCAGCCGCTCTCAGCTCAGTTCAGAAACCCTGGCTCTACTTGGCTCCTTCTACAGCACTGCACTCAGAGCTTTCCAGGGTGCTGGCTAGCGCAGCCAGCTAACCAGAAAGAGGACCTTCTGCCTCTAGCTCCTACAGCAGAATGAGTAGCTAGCTCTGCTGCTCCTTGCCTTATATTGGTTGCTCGTCCCTCATTGCCTGCCACTTTCAGTCCCCTCTTTAACCCCTTCTTCTTCCGTAGTGGAGCCACCGCACCACTACAAGCCTGGTCTTTGATAGTACAGACCATAGGCTGCTCTCACATATATCAGGGACTGAATAGATGTTCTATTTACCCAGAATATAGGAAAAAGAAAATCACCTTTATTCCCACCTACATTTGTGTCCCAAATGCAGGAACGGAAGAACTGGGGATCAGAGCCACTATCTCTTGCCTAGCAAATGGCACTGATTAGTAACTAAATGTATCATTTCAACACATTTGTGGAGGGGGAAGGAGAGAAAGTTGCCGTTAGCTCATCAGAAAACACAGTAATATTAGCAGTTGACCAAAATGAAAAATGTTTCATTACTAATTGCTAAGCTTTAGTGTGTGTGAAATACTCTTTATACAAAACAGTATTCAATGGACAAAGGAAAGGTTCCAACTCCAAGTACATCTATAAATCAATTGAACCCCACGAGCTTCTGGAGTGTTAATGGGGAAACGGACATGAATTACTGTTTAACAGGGATATTGAATCCTTAAATGAACTGTACGCTCACATTTTAATGGCAAGAAGCTGTAGCCTGGCATAATAAAAATAATTGAAATGAGTTTTTGAACACATTAATCCAGATGAGAAGTGCCTTAAAAAACAAGTGAAGCAGAAAAAGAGCCAGAATGTATATGGCATTCACTTGTATGTGCCATTTGCTCCTAATGTTCTCCATTATGATTAGTATTATAGGAAAGAACATGGAGAATAAAAAATAAATTAAAAAAATATGTTTCTCTTACATGAAAAAGCACAGAACTGCAATGTTGGACCAATACTCAGTTGCCTTGCCACAGGGTGAGCTGACCCTTTAAGGAGGCTGGGGCTCAGCTTTATCTGTAACAAGGTTAACCATCTCCCCAGGTGAACAGAAGGAGTTTGAGGGTCATGTGACAAAGAGAGCGCATGACTGAGGATGTTCTGGGAGAGAAAAGCATATGAAAATTTAGGAGAGATGACAGGGTGGCCAGGGTTGATTCTTTAAGGAACAGAAGAATAGTTAAGAGAGGACCTGGGAGGAAGCCTATGCTGAGCACATACAAAAAGGCCCTGGAGAAAAAAACAAAACAAACCAAGGATCAGTTTCTGTTGTGCAGGAAGACAGACCAGTTGTTTAGGGTTGGCAATGTATGGTAGGGTGTGGGTTTCCCTTATGCTGTCACCTTGTAAGGTAGCATGGCCACTCCTCAATGAAGGGACTGATTGGAACCCAAGAGAGCTGACAGTTGGATCAGCTAAGGCTATGTCTACACTGCAATTTAACACCAACAGCTGGACCATGTCAACTGCCTGAATCTTACAGGGCTCAAGCTAGGAGGACTATAAAACTGAAATGTAGACATCCAGGCTCAGGGTTGAGTCTGGGCTCTGGGACCCTCCGGTGTTGTGGGGTCTCAGATCGCAGGCTCTAGCCCAAGCCTGGAGATTTTTATTTTAGTTTTATAGTCCTGCAAGCCTGAGTGAGCTGACATTAGCTAGTTGTAGGTGTGTTTATTTCTAGTGTAGATATATCCTAACAGGCTAATACTGATGGGAAGTACTGTGCCTTAGAAAAGTCTTGAGTGAACGGATGATTTTGGTATTTTCTTTCAGACTTTGATTAACCCAGGAAGAGATGTAGATTTTTGTGACTTAGCTGGAGAGCTAAGTCATCTCAGTAACCTAACTGTGCTGGAACCTGCAGGACAACTGAAGGGAAAATGTTACTCAGCCATTTGAGAGGTGAAATTAAAGCAGCAGATGGGCTTAACACCACATTATGAAGTCTCACTCTTTATGGAAGTTTCTTCATAAAGTCCAATTTCACAAATAAACAGATGTGTAACTCTACACATGTGAATTGTCCCAATGAAATCATAGCACAAATGTGTTTGTAAGATCAGGATTCAGTCCTGCAAAGTGATGAGTAATTTGACCTAATCCAATGTCTCCATTGGCTTTATTTAAAAACCATTGCTTAGACTCCAAAGGGGTAGCCGTGTTAGTCTATTGTAGAAAGACAACAGAGTCCTGTGGCACTTTTAAAGACTAACAGATTTATTTATCACATGAGCTTTCATGGGAGAAGATCCCACTTCGTCAGACGCTTTGAAGATAGGAAAGTTACAGAGTGGGAGGAAATTAAATGCAGGGGAGTGTATGACATAGCATCAGGTCAGGCTGTAACAGCAAATCAAAATAGATGTTAGGGTGCTGTTCCCCAGTGTTTTGAATCCTTAAGAAATTCTGACGTGTCAACATTTTTTGTCTGAAATTACGATGAAAAGTTGAAATATCAAAATTTCTCATGGAACAGAAATCTGGGGTGGGGGCGGAATTGATCCAGAATTGGATAAATAGTTCACTTAGGAATTTGCCATCTAATCTTCAATTAAAAAGTTTCATTTTGATGGAAGATGCTTGTAGATCAATCAGAGTGGCAGACTAGCAGATGTAGTCTGGGCATGGAGCTGAGGCTAAAACTCCTACTAGAACTATTGCTACCATGAGGCAATGTATCACAACAAAGACTAAAGTTCAATGTTGAACTAACTTCAGAGAAAACACTTCAGATAAATTCAACAAATTGAAATTTTCTAATCTGAATCTAGCTGATTTGAAATGAAAGATTTTGTCAGGAAAATCAAAACAAGATTAGAAAACTTTAGCAAAATTGATTTTTTTCCACAGAAAATTTCGATTTTGCAGAATCTGCATTTTCCATCAAAAAATCATTTTGATGGGAAATGCCACATGCAGCTTGATAATTAACATTATTCATGTACAGAAAATCAAGCAAATGCTTCACTAGATTGAACCACAGCACTCAGCATATTGTAGCACTGAGAACTTAGATTGTAAGCTTCTTGGGGCAGAGGTATTCTCTTACAGTGTACATGGCTAGTGCAGTGGGGATCTGATCCTGATGGGAGACTCTGAGTGCTACTGCACTGTACATGCTAAATCACTAATACCAGTAATGAAAATCAAAACAATAAAATGATGTGAATTGCAGATTGTACATCTTGATATTATTTCCAATAAAGACTACTGACCTAAAAATGTGGCTCTTTGCGCAGCTGGAAGTTCCCCATAGGTTATAGCATGGCATAAAGATTTTTTTTTTTTCAAAATAACTATTTTAGGTACCTGAATCTGCAGAGTCTGCAGTGAGATTTATTAGGCTGCAGCTTCATTTTTATTTAACAGTGAGGACTAACATCTTTCAAATAACTTGCATTTTCATGTAACATTGGTGAGTATATGACAAGGATAAATGGTCTATGCTTTCTAGCCTTAGCAATGTCTTAGAACTAGCTACATTCTATAGTGTGTGTGTGTGTGTGTGTGTGCACGCACGCGCACAATGTATACGATGTATATTATCTTACAGGGAAGTGCGCATGCCTTAGAGAATGAGCAGTGAGACAGAAGAAAACTAAGATCTCTTAAATATTTAATCCCATCCTCTGCCATAGAACAGATGTGATTCAGTCTCAATTTCACACCTGCATAAGCCAGCTGAAAACTGTCTACGTACAGGTTAAGTCACACATGTCAAACACAAGGCCCGCGGGCCGAATCTGGCCCGCCTGGCCGTTTTATGTGGCCCCCGGTGACTGTGCCGCATCCAAGTGCCTGACTGCGCTGCCTCAGTACCCATTTGCAGGTAGAAGGACCCAGTCCCGAAAGCTAGGTAGGAGCAGGGCACTCCACACAAGTGCCTGACTGTGCTGGAGGCAGAAGGACCCAGTCCCAGTGTAAAAGCTAGGTTGGAGCAGGGCGCGCCACACAAGTCCCTGACCACGCCACAGGCAGAAGGACCCAGTCCCAAACAGTGAGCTAAGTTGCTTCTTCACATCCTTGCTTCTGCACACCCCTTCCCTGCCGAGACCCAGCACTAGGCACGACCGTGCCAGAGTCCTGATCCTGCACCTGCTGCTAGTAGCAACTACACAGGTATGGAGTCTCAGTGGGATCCTACAGTAGCAATGTCTCCAGACTCAGAAACACAGGCCTCCACCTCAGCACAGTCAGTGGCTCCATTCCCCTCACATAGACAGGCCAAGACAGGCCAGGATAGGACAGGTACACCTACCTCAGAAAAAGATGCTAAGAACAAGAAAGCAATCACTCCCAAAATGTCCAACAAGAGAAAAGTTGATGCAGAAGGGAGACAATTTAACGAAAGATGGGAAAGCGAATATATGTTCATGCTTCGCGAAGACAAACCGGTGTATATTTTGTGTTAAGAGGCAGTGTCAGTGATGAAGGAGTACAATATAAGTCAGCATTTTGACACCAAACATGGAGTTAAGTATGCTAAATATACCCTCCAAGAAAGACATAAAATTGTCCAAGAATTAAAAGGCATACTGCAATCACAGCAGAAAATGTTTACTAAAGCTACAGCCAAAACTGATGCAGCAGTGAAAGCTAGCTTTATTGTGGCTGAAGAAATCGCCCAAGCTTCCAGGTGTTTTTCAGAGGGTGCCTTTTTGAAGCAATGCATGCTAAAAGTGTGTGAGCAGGTGTGCCCTGACCAGATACAGACTTTTCAAAACGTCAGTTTGTCAAGAAATACCATTGCAGACCGAGTTCGGGATCTTGCAGGAAATCTAACACCACAACTGGCCAAAGAGGCACGCAGTTATCTGGCTTTTTCATTAGCTGTCGATGAAAGCACAGACAATACTGATACAGCGCAGTTGTCCATCTTTATACAAGCCGTGAAGACGGACCTCTCTGTCACTGAGGAATTCTTGGATGTAGCTGCCATGCATGGGACGACAACGGGGAAGGACATTTTTGAGGCAGTGGAAAAGTCTATAAATAAGTGGTGCAAAGTCCATTGGTAGGTGGTTCATAGATGTGTGTATTACTCACAACTCCCACTGTACGAGGAGTAGGGAGCAAGTGACTGCTGACCCAAAAATGCACAGCACTTGCCAAGAAAGTGTTAATGCCAAGTTAGTCATGGGAGTGTAATGTCTCAACACGAGAGGCTTTTGTGGGCTAGGCTCATCTTGTGGAACCCTAGTTCTAAGCCAGTGGAGTAAACTTTATTTGCTGCCTTGGCCAGGAGGTGAATCTCTGGGTGTAATTATTCCCTCTGGTCAGAGGTGCAACTATGAAATGGGCATTCTATCATGCTAACAGGGTTGTATCAAGCCCACTATATTATCTAACACCTTGACCTCTAGTTTTATATGTATTAATTGATGGGTCAGCTATACTATCCCTGGGATACTGTACTTCAACTTAGTACATCTCAAGGGGATTTT
This sequence comes from Pelusios castaneus, assembly GCA_007922175.1. Taxonomy (NCBI): domain Eukaryota; kingdom Metazoa; phylum Chordata; order Testudines; family Pelomedusidae; genus Pelusios; species Pelusios castaneus. Next base: position 2,029,149 of record ML686006.1, on the reverse strand, counting down.
TTTTCTCTCTGATCACCCTTTAAATTTTCCTTCTTCTCTGTTTCATCCCACTACTCCTAGTTACCTCCCTAAATAACTCCTCTTACCTTCATGTTTGTATCCTTCACATATGTATAGCTTATCACATTTTCCATTATCCAAGCTAAACATCTTCTGACAGGATATTAATCCCTCCAGTGCTCTAATCATGGCAGTTACCACTCTTCAAAGTCACTCCTGTATACCTAAAAGCTTGCCTACTAGGGGAATCTTGCCAGCATTACAAATATTACCAATATTATACACTAATATATCTCTCCATGTTGACACTTTTATTCAGACTAACAGTGGTATTTTTTTCCAGTTTAACATAACCACCCACACACACAAAAAGGGCCACTCACCATGAATAAGTGTCTACAGGGGTAGTTATGGGGATAAATTATATTGCAATAAGTATACTGGTAAATTTCAGTATAAACAAGCCCTAATATTGGTCCAAAGGATGTGCAAAAAGTGCAGTTGCCTGGATTACCCAAGGCAGTTTTATTGATAGAGCTGGGCACAATAGTCTGTTTTGTTTTAAATAATGTTATAGAAATGACTGGGCAAGAGGAAGGAGGATGAGCAGGAGGACCCTTTGTGGGAGGAAAGGGATGAAGGAAACACTTGTGTCACCTTCTTATTAGAATTCTCCTAAACAAGTCTCTTAATCCCTTTAAAATATGGGATTTGGCCTTGCATGTTTAGTCTTCAAGGGAATGAAATTATCACTAGTATGACTTGAAATCATTCAGATGAGTCCTATATGTAAAGAAAAAATCCATCAGAGTCTAGTATTGTTAACTTCAGTCTCATGTCCTTCACTGACTTTAACCCATTAGCACTTTGACCAAACAGAATCTAAATATTTTTTCTAAGCACTAGATAATAACTTGTATCCAGGTTAACAACTTGGACTATTTGATTCGTGAAAAGAATTGCATAAGCTTAATTTTAAGCCTCTGAGAAGTCCCATTTGTGACACTCTGCGTTTCAAAGTAGCATTCTGGAACCCCTATGGTCATTGCTGTCGTATGATTATTTTTGTTCAGTGCGTGCCTTGCAAGGGATCATTTTACTCATTAAGAATAAGGCTTTATAAAAAGGGTCCTCAAAAACATGCATTGATTGAAGTCCACGTACTATTATTTTAGAAATTTCTGTTGGAGAGAAACTTTAAAAAACATATGTGAATTCTGTTTGGACAATGTTAGGATGAATGAAGTCAGTCAAAGACACTAAATTGAAGTTAATAACAATACATGGACTACACTGGACATTTTATAAAATGTGTAGGCCTAACCAGAGTAACTTCAAATTATATTGACAAAACATTCATTCAGTTGAAGACTAAATATATTCCTGTCCTTAACTTCAAGCCCCCTCCTAATTCTGCCTCTCCTTGGGGAAGAAAAAAAACCACACACACACAGAACTGCAATGTGCAGCTGCCAGTACTTACAATATATTCTGACTGGCTATGTAGAGAATAATAATGTCAGGGAAAGATAAGAAGGTGATCACTAGTCAAGGAGGCAAAATCAGGCCTTGTACACACGATCAGTTTATCACGCATTAAAACTCATTACCGCGCGATAGCAACAACGGTGTACACACGTGCAACAGGGCTGTTGCGCGTTAACTGCCTTGTTGTAGCGCAATACAAAAACCACCTCGACGAGGGTGGTAACAGCTAACACGGAACAGCTGTTGCGCTTTTGCGCTCGTGTGTACGCTTACCGAGCAATGACTGGCCTCCGGAACTGTCCCAGCATTCCAAAGTTGTCCTCTCTGGTCTTCCCCCCACCCGCTCTGTAGACATGACAAAACTGTCCCCGCCCTGCCCTGAACTGATTCCCGGGATTTTCAAATTTCTCATCTGTTTCACTTCCTGCTCTCTTCCTCATGGAGTATATTTGTGCTCCGAACATCAGTAGCAATGGCGGCCCGCCGTGGAAGACGCGCACCCCTTTGGAGCACGGCAGAGGTGCTGGACCTGATCAGCATCTGGGGAGAGTCCGCTGTGCAGGTGCAGCTACGCGGTAGCAGGAGGAATTATGATACATTTGGCATAATTTATCGGGCCATGTCAGAGAGAGGGCATGATAGAGACACAGTGCAGTGCAGATCAAAGGTGAAGGAGCTCAGAATAACCTATCACCGAGCGAAGGAGGCAAACCGCCATTCCGGATCAGCGCCTGCTACATGCAGGTACTACAAGGAAATAGAAGCCATCCTCAGTGGGGACCCCACAACCACTGCCAAGAGTCCCGTGGACACATCAGCCCCCCCTCATCCAGTGATTGCCAGAGCCGAGCAGGATGAGGACATGATAGAGGAGGAGGAGGAGATGGAGGATGACCTGGAGGAAAGCGCAACCGCGTGTAGCCAGGAGCTCTTCAGCAGCCCCGCTGAGACGTCCACCCAAGGCTTGAACTGCAGCGTGTCCTCTGAGGCGGCAGAGGGGGGTTCAGGTAAGTTTCTCCTTCGTGCAGCTCTGTCTTGCTCCTGCTAAAATATCATTGTCCGGGGTGGGGGTGCTTGCGGGTCCCCGCTGTGCACGCTATTTACTCTGCATTCCTTAGAAGTGCATCAACACAAGCAGTGATTGTAAAATAATCATCTGCATTTAGGTCAGTAAAGGTTTCGTCGATGTACCTCCAGAGCCTAATAATCAGGTTAGATGGGAGAGCGTTTGTGTCTACGCTCCCAAAGACAGATACTCTGCCTCTCCAGCTGCAAAGCACAGCCCTGGGAACCATGGCAGCACACAGTGCAGCAGCATACAGTCCTGGCTTGCAACCGGCGGCATGTAGGATATGTATTCTAGATGGCAGGGGCACTCTGAGGAGAGAGATATTGGGTTCCATCTGTGTGCCCAGTGCTGAATGTTAGCCCCCAGTAAGCCGTCTATTAAGACGTACCTTGTCCGCTTCAGCGAAGCATAGGATGTTGACTGCCCTGTACCTTCCAGTGGAATGTGCTACTGGAAGGTTACATTGGTTATCTATGCTATGTGTTAACAATTTCTTTATTGTTATTTTTTTAGTAGATTTGACCTTCATAAGGCCAATGTCTACCCCAGCTGACCGAATGAGAAACATTCGGCAGCGTGCTCGAAGAAACAGGGAGGATATGTTTCATGAGCTGCTGAAAGCAACACAGGAATCCGCAAGAGAGAATAGAGCCTGGAGAGAGGAATCCCAGCAGAGGAGGCAGAAACACAGGGACGAACTGATAAGCGTCATGAAGGAGCAAACAGAACTGCTCAAGAGCATGATTGCTTTGCAGTTCCAGGTGATTAATGTCCGGGCTCCACTCCAGACAGTTCAGCCGTGTCTGCCTCCCACTCCCCGTAGTCCCTCAAAGCATTTCTTTGAAAGCCACCCTTCCCCCCGGTACAGGACAATATCCAGTCCCCTCCCCCAGCTACTTTTTTGAGACCCGGAGCTACACCAACCTGTAACCCCACCCCCACCTTTTAGGTTTGAATAAAAACAGTAACAAATACTTTGAAGAGTGGGTTTATTTGTACACATTATTGAAAAGCTCATATGGTGCACCTGATGCGTCATGGAAGTTAACTAGGGGAGGGCATCATTGAAATGCTCCCTGAGTGCCTCCCTTATGCAAGCAGCTTCTCCTTGTGCCACCCTAATACTACTAGTGGCTGGCTGCTCGTATGCTTCCTTGAGGCGCTGTGCCTCCGTAGCCCACGTAGGGGAAAACTTTTCTCCCCTACTTTCGCAAATGTTATGGAGGACACAGCATGACGCAATCACAGCAGGGATGTTGTCCTCCACCAAGTCCAGCCTCCCATACAAACAGCACCAGCGCCCTTTTAAACGGCCGAAGGCACACTCCACAGTCATTCTGCAGCGGCTCAATCGGTAATTGAACCGCTCCTTGCTGCGATCCAGGTTCCCTGTGTACGGCTTCATGAGCCATGGCATCAGTGGGTATGCTGGGTCTCCGAGGATGACTATGGGCATCTCCACCTCCCCCACTGTAATTTTTTGATCAGGGAAAAATCCTGATTGCAGCTTCCGGTACAGACCAGTATTCCTGAAAATGCGGGCATCATGCACCTTTCCCGACCACCCAGCATTGATGTCCGTAAAACACCCCTTGTGATCCACGAGTGCTTGCAGCACCATGGAGAAGTAGCCCTTCCTGTTGATATACTCGGTCGCGAGATGGTCTGGAGCCAAAATAGGGATGTGTGTGCCGTCTATTGCTCCCCCGCAGTTAGGGAATCCCATGGCAGCAAAGCCGTCCACAATGTCACGAACATTGCCCAACATCACCGTCCTCCGTAGCAGAACGCGATTGATGGCTTGGCACACTTGTAAGAGGGCTAATCCGACGGTGGACCTCCCGACTCCAAACTGGTCTGCAACCGACCGGTAGCAGTCAGGAGTCGCCATCTTACAGACAGCAATCGCAACACGCTTCTCCACAGTTAGGGCTGACCTCATGTCGGTGTCTTTCCGTCGCAGGGCAGGGGCCAACTCTGAACACAGTTCCAGAAAGGTTGCTTTCCGCATTCAAAAGTTCTGTACCCACTGCTCGTCATCCCACAGCTGCATAACAATGCGATCCCACCACTCGGTGCTCGTCTCTCTTGACCAGAAACGGTGTTGCACCGTGTGCAGATGATCGGTAAAGGAGCTGAGCAACGCGGTGCTGTTGCTCTGCATGGCATCGATCAGCCCCTGCTCCTCAGTGTCCTCGTCTGACTCGGAGCTCATTGCGTACTGAGCAACAAGCCGATATGTATTCAGAATGTTGAAGGCGACAGTGGAGATCAGAGCAGGATCCATGCTGTCTCTGTTGTGATTGCTTGCAAGTGGTGCTGTGCATCACTGCACTGTTGAAAATAGGCGCAAGTTGCTATTGGAAATGAGGAAGACGCTAGGGGAACACAAAGCACCACGGGAAACTGAGAGTTTACCCTTTGCATTCCTTTCCTTCATCCCATGATTCATAGCGCCGATTCAGGGAAAATGGAACGATGGGATAGGTGCCCAGAGGTCATTGCGCTCAACCGCGATAATGCAAGGAATTTTGTTGTGTTGCAAGGAGCGACGTGTGTATGCGTTATCCCGCAATAAAGGTCACGTGACTTTTATAGCGCGATTGCCATGTTGCGCTTTAATCTGATCGTGTGTACATAGCCTCAGATTCTTGCAGGATTAGAGTAACAGAAAGCTCATGCTAATCTCCTAAATACATATTCATTTCTGTTTGATTGTGTTTTATTTTCAGTATAGTCCAGATGAAGGCTCTATTGAACATTGAATGTGATAGCTCAGGGCCCCACTAAGAAGATGCATTGCATGTATATGTAAAGTCTGAGCACTTTTCTCTTGACTTTGACCTATCCAGAAGAAACTTTCAAGGGCAAGATTTTTCTTGACAATCTATATATTTCTCCTTAATTTATTTTTGGTCCTATGAATAGCTTAACCCTCAGCTGTTCTTGGACCGTAGGACTGCAATAGCTGGTGGCTATATTATGCTACAGTCAGAATGTCAATATGTGTATTTTTAGGAGCACCCAAACCAGACACATGATTTCTAATCTACAGCTAGCATGTTCTTAAAATAGAAATTTCCTCAAGCTGTGCTAGATCAGAAGTTGTTTGATTCATGTGCATTACTAGGCAGACTTCAGCAAACCCAAAAATATTAAGGAAAAATATTAGATATTGTTATACACTCATGATTATATAGTACTATATTCCCAGGTTATAGAAGTTAAAACAAAAGCCATATATTTAAGATGCCAGTTAAAGCAAAGAAATTCACTGCAAAGGATTAAACCTCCATTTACCTAAATATAACAGGCTGAATATCAGCAGCATATTCAAGTGTCATCCTACATTACTTACCTTAAGATTGAGAAGTACCAGAAGTTTAATTGTTAATTGTGGAGCCCTGTCCTTTTTCTGAGCTTGTCTCAAATCTTAAATCGTATGGGTAAATGCAATGGAGCACAATTAAGCACAATACAGATATCCCCATAGACTTTGCTATCATGCTATTTGAGCACTAGACGAACATTAATTCATTTTCACAACATCCCTACGAGGTGAGTGGGGATTAACCTCATTTTTACAGAGTGGGAACTGATGTTCAAATACTAAGGTGAAAATTACCCACTGATTTTGGGTACCCAATTTGAGAAATCTGGGAGATGATTTTTCAGAATATTTAGCATTATATTGCAATTCATATGTTCAAAGCACAGCTCCCACTGAGGTCAGTTGCAGCTGTGAATGCTCAACTCTTCTGCAAATTAGGATCTCAATCAGGCACCTAAAAAACGTGTAAGACACAATTAGTGGCCAACTCTGAAAAGCATGCTCTTGGTGACATGTCCATTATCACATGGGAACTCTGTGGCAGAGGCAGGGATAGATTACAACACACTTGGGCAGAATTCAACTGCCTAGACCATAGACCTACTTTTCCTTTCTTATAAGCCTCTGCCTCATTCACTGCACCCATTCCAGTTTTCTCAATAAATGAGGCAGGGGACTTATGAACAATTGTCTCCTTTACAAAGCTCCTGATTCAGTCTCAAAGCAGGTTGTTTCTGTGAACTGAACGAGGCAAAGGGTTCTGTTGGGGGGAAAAAATGTGATCATGTAATTAAAGACTATCATAAGAGGGCTAAACTAAGATTGCATAGGCCAGCTTATTTTTGGCATTAAATAACTTTTCATTGCTTCAGATTGCAACAATAATCATGTTATTTTAATGGTGTTTGGGGGAGGGAGGTAATAGTAAATTTCATACATATATTTGTTGGCCTTTAGTCAGTGTTTCCAAATTATCTGGTTAAACCAGAACAAGTATGAATAGTCCATAGGTATGTGCTTGCTTTACAAGTGTCTGTATGTTAGGTACCTTATAAGGGCCTGAGCCAAATACCATAGAAGTCAGTGAAAAGATTTTCAATCAATTTTAGCTATCGAGTGCTTGATTTTACCACCTTTATAATGTTCCTTTGTATAATGTTCCTTTTTTATGTCACATGTCCTAAGTTTTTTTTAAAAGCAAACTGAAATAACAGAATTTCCATCACATGGCATTACATTGACACCCAAATGGCTTATCAGTAGAGATGGAACCTTTAGATCCACTACACATCCCCTGTCACCTGAGAGCAGGGAGTAACCAAAAACATCAGTAGATTATCCTTGGTGTAGACTATCACTGGAGAGGGAGGCCAGTGGCTTTCACAGACATTTGCTGACAGCAGGGTTCCATTCCAGGGAATAGAGGGGAGTATGTCTAGTGTCCAGACTCTTTTGCCCTGTCCTAGGGAGAGTGGTCATTTAAGATGAAGCAAGGCCAGTGTACCTGTGCCACATCAAGTGACCCAAATAAGGATTAAAAGAGGGTACCTGAGCCCAGAGAAGAGGAGAGATCTGTGTTGGGAGCCTAACTGAGTCAAGCTAAGAACCAATCAGGAAAGGGACAGAGAGAGCAAACATGGGACTCTCACTGCCTGCTCTCTCACGCTATGTCTACATTTGTAATTTTAAGTCAACTTTAACTAAGTCGACTTAGTTAAGTCGACTTAGTTAAGTCAAGTCGACTTAGTTAAGTCGACTTAGTGGGTCTACACTTAAAATTAAAGTTGACTTAAAGGGGCACTTACAAAGTCGACCTAGAGCGTCCACACTGGATGCCTAGGTCGACTTCTAGGGTCTTAGGGGGACCTAGGGCAGGTCCACGGGGGTAGGGGGGCACCCCTTGCCCAATGTCAGGAGGCTCAGCCTTTGCCCTATTGTACATAGGTACAATGGGGCAAAGGGGGTCAGAGACCCTGGCAGACATAGAGGCAGGGTGGGCAGGGCTCTGCCCTGTGGGGGGGCATGCCAGGATCCCCCTGTGCCCGCCCCAGCTGGGAAGGCATTGGTGTAGTCCTGGGGTAGCCCTAAATCAACTTAGGGCTACCCCACGTCTACACTGGCTTAATTTTCATTAGGTCGATTTAAGCAAGTTGCTTAAGTGGACTTAAGAAAATTGTAGTGTAGACGCAGAGTGAATTAAGTCGACTTAAGCAAGCTTAAGTTGACTTAATTTAGAAGTGTAGATGCAGCCTCAGAGATCTGGAGAGCTAGAACTGCCAGAGTCCTGAAAGAAAGGAGAGTGGGAACCTGAAAGAAAAACTGAGAGGTAAAAGCAGAAGCAGTAGGATTGCCAGAGACCCTTGGGAGCAGAGGTAGTCAGACACAGAGGTAAAAAGAGAAAATCCTCTAGGAGTTAAAACCCAATGGGTACATCTACACTTAGAAATTAAGTCGACTTAAGCTTGCTTAAGTCGACTTAATTTAATCTGCGTCCACAATACATTTTCCTTAAGTCAACTTAAGCAGCTGCTTAGGTTGACTTAAGGAAAATTAAAGTCGACTTTGTTAAACCTCGTTTTAAGTCAACTTTGCTGGTTAAGTTGACTTTAGAAAGTCGACTTAGCCAATGTGGACATGAAGTAGCCCTAAGTCGACTTTAAGTCAACTTAGGGGGCTTTAGGGCTTCCCCACTGCCCTCCCTGCCAGGGTGGCTGGCACAGCCACAACCTGGCATGCCCCCCCACAGGGCAGGACAGAGCTCTGCCCACCCTGCTGCTATGCCCGGTCAGAGTCCCTGTCCCCCTTTGTCCCATTGTACCAAGGTACAATGGGGCAAAGGCTGAGCCCCCTGGCATTTGGCAAGGGGTGCCCTCCCTGCCACGGTTGACCTGTCCCAGGTCCACCTAGCCCCTACAAGTTGACCTAGGCATCGAGTGTGGATGCTCTAAGTCAATTTGGCAAGGTCCCCTCTAAGTCGATTTAATTTTTGAGTGTAGACATGCTAAGTCGACTTAAATTAACAAGTGTAGACATAGCCAATGTGAGCTGAAGAATGGTTTTGTTTGTTTTGCAATGTGTGAGAAATAAAATTGCCTACAAGAGACCATGGGTATGGCAGTGGGCTATTTGGGAGCTGAAGAAAAGGCTTGCTTTGTTAAAAGTCCAGCTTAAGGTTTTCTGCCCTTTCCCCTAAAAGCTGTCTGCCTCACTCCTCTCTTCCTCTCTCTAGGTTCCTTGTGCCAGTGGTATTCCCAACGTGACCTAGCCAGTCCCAGTCTCCAATCCTCAAGCTTCTTATTCCAGTCCCATTCCTGTCTTGCCAGCCAAAGGTCTTCCTCTCCACCCTGGCTCCCTATCAGATCTCTCTTCCCACCATTCTCTCTTACCCATAGCTTCCCAGTCCCATTCTTCATGCCCAGAGAGTTCAAGGCTATGTCTATACTTAGAAAGTAAAGTCAACTTTAGTAAGTCGCCTTTATTAAGTCTACTTTAAGTTGACCTTACCAAGTCGACGTAGAGAGTCTAAACTACACTCCTAAGTCGACTTAAGGTAGAATTTATCAAGTCGACATAGAGAATCTACACTAGACTCTTAAGTCGACTTGGGGGGAAGGGGGTTGGAAGGGTGCATCATGGGAACACGGCATGCAACATGGCAGTGTTGCAGCAGAAAAGGTCTCCCCTCCTCTGGCCATGCCTTCAAATCAGGAAGTGAGCTCAGCCCCTTCCCATTGTGTCTCACAAGTCGGATCCTGAGCAGGTCATGGACCAGCCTGTTGTCCTTCTCTTCTCTACCTAAACCGACCTCATAGTAGAACTTTATGCTCAAGGGTTCAGCTGTCAGATGTTTGCACAGCCAGTCTCTGCCTGAGACCAGGCAGAGCCCTGATCTTGCTTGAAGTTGGAGGTCGCCTTAGGGCTACTGTGCGTCTACACTGGCTTAGGTTGACTTAATGGGGACGACTTAAGCGTTAGGTCGACCTAGAAGGAGGTGTTATTAGGCTGACTTAACTTTTCCTTAAGTCGACTTAAGGAACTGCTTAGGTCAACTTCAGGAGAGCCCAGTGTGGACGCGGAGTAGTTTGAGTCCACTTAGGCCTCCTTAGGTCAACTTAATTTGTAAGTATAGATGCACCCCAAGTGCCCATCTCTCAACCTACTCCTCTCATTCCCCATCCAGCTCAGCCCCTGTTTCCCTTTCCTCCCTGATAACCTCCTTTCACGGTTTACACAAAATTCCACAGGTCCAGCTCTTTTCCCTTCTGCATTTAAATCAGGTGGCCTTGTCCTTCACTCTGCCAGGGCCCAGAAATGGGGTCACAAGAGCATAGGAGAAACAATCTTCCTGCTCTCAGTTCAGGGAAGTCCTGCTTGGGCCCAGGATGGAGCTGTCAAGTGTAGATGGAATATTTGCAGAATTTAGCTGCTAAAAATTAAGAAATCTCTAATGAATATCTGTGAACTGTGCATTTTTAAAAAGGCTTATAACTTAGCCAAGTTTAGGCAGATTTGCATGAGAACAGCAAAAGGAACATCCAAAAGCCACTCCTTTTAAACTTAAAAGTCCCACCTTCCAAGCATGGGGGCTCTAGAAATAAGTCATTGGAATTTTTAACTTGTGCGAAATGATGTATTTTTCCTCTAACCTTGAGTAACATTCCCCTCTGCTCTCTGAACTGGTGTATAGCTGTGTTATCCCAATCTCTCAGTCCTGGAGTATGTCTTCCTCTGCCTCACATCATAAACTCAAGTGACTGCATTAGTATTTGCATAGCTTTCACTAAGGAATGACTCTGAGTTTCCACAGTGAAAACTAAAATACGTATTAAAACCGACCCTCAGTGTATTTCATATTGGTAGTGTTTGATTGGTTTTTGGAGAGTAGTTTCCCCAAACAAATGTGCTCAATTTAGCTCCCTGCTTGACTTATGGTAGCTCCTTTTTGATGTAGCTATGTTTATCTAGAAAACAATTCAAATTTCTTGAGACCACTGGAGTTCATTCAATTTTCCTTCAAGAACTGAGCGGAACCAAAGTTAGAATAATGGCTATGTCTCTCTCTCTTTTTCCCCTGGTGCTTTGTCTGAGGCAGCACCCATCATGCTTGCAATACATAAATAATCTTCCTTTAAGAAAATTGTTCTGATTTATCATTTAACATTGGCTCAGTGAAGGAGGAGGAATAGAGACAGAAAAACTGCATCACTGCAATTATTTTTGCAGTACTGGATGACAACATACCCTTTTTAATTACAATGAGAGGCAGAAAAGATACAATGAATTAGTTTAATTTTTTTCCTGTCTGCAAGATTAGTGCAAAGACACTATTCTTTTTTTTTTTTATGTCTGATACCGAATGATGAAAAATACTCTGAAATATTCCTTCATAGTCAACATTTGTACATGAAATTCAAATTTTAAACTGAACTTTTTCAAATAAACTTTTTCCAATTGCAACAAACTAATAGAAAAGTACACAATCTTAAATAAATGCACAGACCCTATTTTGTATCCGTATTTATGAGTATTTATACCAGGAACCTGATTCCAACAGTTATACTCACCATATAAGAACAGAAACTCACACCATATGACCTCTGCATCTAATCAGAAAAGTTCAGAAGTAGAAGATCCAGTTTAAGCAATACACTGGTTGTTGAAGGAATTTAGACAATTTAGGTATTTTTAGAGAATACGTGCATTTGAGAAAATCCCAATCTGCTCTAGGCCATTCATGAAGAGTAAAAGAGGCAAAGATCATTCAAAATTAACTTTCTTCTTCAACCAAGAGAAAAACTTTCACATTCCAACATTTCTTTCTAAAACAAAATTTTGAAATACGCTTTAAAAATCACTGTCAGGAAACAGCTGAAGAACAATTAAGCAAGCATGTGTCTCCTTTGGTTACAGTAATTACTTCCACACAGGCAGCAGACTATCTGCTGACAGCCTTTCGCTGCTTCTATCAGCTATGGCAGCATGTCTCAAACTGTGGTTCCTGACCAAAAGGGGTCACAGCACTATTATAGGGGGGGTCATTGTATTGACACCCTTATTTCTGTGCTGCCTTCAGAGCAGGGTGGCTGAAGAACGGTAGCTGTTGCCCAAGCTCCCTGCCTGAGCGAAAAAAAGAGTGCTGCTGTTTGTAGCAGCACAGAAGTAAGGGTAGTATGGTATGAGGAGCGGGGTGTCACATTTTGGGGGTGGGATCCTCAGAGCGTGAAATATTTCCAAAGGTGTTCTCTGCAAAAGAAGGTTGAGAACCCCTGAATTACAGTAAGGCTGGATTCTACACTGCATGAATACTATCATGCATATAGATACAAATTAATGAGCAGGACAAGGAGCACAGGGGAACCTGAGCCAGCATTAATGAGCACTGTTTTATGGCTGCCAGTTTATTCCTGCCTAATAGCGGGAATATAGTGTGGAGGGTAAGTGCCTCTTTTGCATGCTGAATGTGTTTTCATTAAATCTTATTTAACAATTACATTCTTTTACTCATACATGACAAAAATCTACAATCACAGGCACCAGAGCCTGCTATTAGTTGTAAAAATTCTATTATGCCCTGTAATCTACAGTCCTGCCTTTTCATCCATGTCAGCCACCCACTCTTTCTCCACAACAAAAACAGTTGCTGACCCTTGCAGTCAAAATGGTGTCTCCTCAGGCAAATTCACTCTCCATATTTCTTTCTTAGCTCTGTGGAGTGTATCTTCACTACAGAGTTAACTAACATAATCTGTACTCAAGTTACATCACCTAACATGAGTTAGGCTGTCCACACTACAAAATGCCACTCAAATTGCTGCTCTTAAGTGTAAGAAAATATACCCAAGCATAATTTAGGATGTTATTAAGATAATAAAAATGATGCTTAACATTATTATCATTCTTTTCATCAATAGGTCACCAAGGGTGCATCTACACTGGCAACCACATCCACACTGAGCTTTATTAAGTCGACTTAAGCGCTTCCTTAAGTCGAATTAATAACATCATCACTGAAGGTCGACTTAAGCCTTAAGTCGACTTCTTAAGTCAACTTAAAGCAAGGGTGGATGGGGAATAGGGCTAAGTTGACCTTATTAAGTCGCCTTAAAGCCAGTGTGGACGGCTATGTCTACTGTTAAGTCGACTTAACTTTACAAGTGTAGACATAGCTCACATGCTTTACAAAGGAGAGTAAGTATTGCTGCCCCCAGTTTACAAATGGGAATAATAATGAGAAGTCACTTGCACAAAAATAAAGCTTCCAAGAAATAAATTTCCTACAGAGGCACATTTTAGTACAATATAGATCAGATTTCTGAGTGAGTTGCTTTCCTTTTTCTTTCTTGTATAAAATGTCATTCTTCTGTGAATATCTTTGTGACATGTTGCCCTTGTAGTGGAAAAGGCCACAAGAGTGTCTTGAAAGGCAAATTGATAAAGAGGCTAAACCACTTGTTATGCTCTGATGAACCATAGTACACCAATCCCAAAACACAAGGAAATTGAAGCAAGACATGCCGGGAGGTGTTTAGTCAAAACATGTAACAACCATGAGCTGGTAAGTCAGCAACAGTCTGAACAAAACATCAGAACAGGCCAAATGTCAGATGTGTAGCAGCAGGCCTGGAAGAAGTGCACACACCAAACGCTGTACATACACACACACACACACACACACACACACACACACACACACACACACGAGTAACTGGAACACGAGTCAGTGAGTAGGAAAAAACCAGGAAAAGGGAGCGGGAAATGATAACCAGGAAAGCAACACACAAACACACTCCAGTCATCAGACCACTATGATGATAAAAGACAGAGGATGAAAATGACGACAGAGTAAATCAGAATGGCCCAGTACCTATTTTGTGGGAAACCACTTTTAGGCTGAATGGGAAAGGATTGGCGAAAGGGATTATTTCTCTTTTAATTACATTGTTTTGATAACTTTCCTAAAAGCATGCCCCCAAAGGTGTTTTTGTGCATTTTATATACTCAGAAATGGATCTTCAGATGATATAAATGAGTCTAGCTCCGTTGATTTCAATAGAACACTGATTTTTTAAAGAATGAGGATCTGACTTTCATTCTGTCAACAAGTTAGAAAGTTACATTTATATTTTCCAGTTTACAATCCTATTGTAGTCTGATAAATATAGTTTTTTATGTGTCTTTGTAATGTATTTCTTTAAGAAATAAGCCATCAAGTTCATTTTAAGAAGCAGATATATGTCAGGGCAGATGTGATGCACAGTGGTGAATATTAGTGTGTACGTAGCTATCTCACCTCCAGATAAAAATTTCTATGACCTTCTTTTAAAATTACTCAGGGAATTGGTAATAGCCATTATCTATTATTAAAATAACATTCACAAAGTCATAACCAGAGGCATAAGCCACAGTATTTTGCAAGAAACAAGTTGAAAATATCTTTCCAACTGACGATAGAGTTCCTGGCACCAGGTTCATCTCATGGCTATTTCTGTATAGTACCCTGGGATGTTAAGAGAGTTGTATAATTAACAGCAGTTATTCTGGACATGCTCTGATAAGAAGTGATGGGCATGCCATTTACAAACATCAAATTTTACGAGCTGGAAATGAAATGCCGTCATAACCGACCAAGAAGTGATATGAGCTGTAATTTCGTGATAGCATATCTGATGCTAGCAAAGGAAAACTAATTCCCACAGGAGCTGGATACTGCAGTGGGATTGGCTAGTAGATAGCTAAAATTCTGCAGCAATAGCTCAGGTGGTCTATCACATTAAAAATTCTTTATTAACACAAACCTTATGGTGTCAATCCATCTTTTGCATTCGGGGGAGCATTTTTGTGCAGCCTTGCTCAATAAATGGGAATCAAGGGATTCTCCTGTACACTCATCAGATAGGCAAAAGCAGAAGGAAGATTTGTGGGAGAAGATGGATTAAAATGCAGTGCTTTTTGTACAGCTAGTTTAAAGATAAACAAATCTGCTCTAGACTACAAAGTAACAACTGCTTATCATCCCCATACTTTTTATAATGAAAACTCTAAGAGAAAAAAAAATGTATCTTCTGCCAAGAAAAAAAAAAGATGTGGCGTTATAATGTCCCTAAAATCCAACACATTTAGAGAGAATAAAACATAAAGTTAAACTTCAGATATGTAGTATATAGCATCACTACATATTAAGTGGAGTGGCAAGAGGGAAGCGCATACAAAGACAAAATGTGTCCCTCTATGTTAGAGGTCTAAATGATATGAAATACATTATTTTAATTTCAGCTTGAACACTGCATAAAACATTTATCTCCTCAAGGTCAATGTATTTTGAAACTGTCATTGAAGTTGTTATGAAGATGAATGTTATCGCATTACACAAATATTCAAAGACTGGAGTAACAATGCAAAGGATGAACTCAGAAAGGGCCAGATCTTCTCATTTAGAACATCTTTCAGCACAGCAGCCTTGCTGCTTTTTTTAATGTTCACCGTGAACTAAAATTCTGTGTCTTCTAGAAAACAACCACGTTAGGTTGCATTGTTTTTAAACCAATTTATTCTCCTTCATTCAGAACGTGATCTTTTTTTTTTAACTGAAGCTATTAAAAAAAATCCAGACCTGAAAAGTGTCCAGAAAGCAACTTTCTTCAGACAATGAAAATCCATCTGATTTTGAACCAATTTTATTTTAGTTGTACAAATATTCCTGATGTCCTCTCTCAGCAAATGGAAAGGCATTGTAGATGGATAACTGTATAAAGAATACAAAGGTAGGAAGCAATTACAATGAAACACGACATGCTTGTGAGGAAGCACTAGATAGCAATGACTGCATGAGAACCTCCCCTCACAAAAAATATTATTGCTTCACTAGTCCTACTAATCTATTACCTCCTGTTAGAGGGTTTTTAGCATACAGGAAAGCCAAAGAGAATTTTTCATTTTTTAAATGTAAGGATTAAACTTTGTAAAGTAAGGCAAGAAAGCAACTTGACCACCTCTTTTATAAAAGAGTGGATTAAAATGATTTTTTTTAAAGCAAACAAAAAAAGTGGTGACATTGCTGTGTATTCTGTGAAAATACAGCTCCCTTCATTTAGAACTTTTGAGAATTTAAAATTGTATTATAAATATCTAAACTACTATTTTTAAAATCCTGAAGTTGGTTGGCAAGCTCCCTCTTGAGTCCTGACTATTAGCAAATCCTGGAGTTTTCTTTCCCTCCCATTTGCAAGCTAGCTTGTTGTAGGTCAATACTGCAAAACTGTCAACTTCCAAGTTAAAAGCAAAAACTGCTATATAGAAGGAAGTGGATACTGTTCTGCACATAAAACTGGATTTACAGTCTGAAATCCCCACAAATTCTGATAGTACTATCTGATTTCAGCAATGTGGAAATGAATTATCCAGTCATTCTACCTAACAGGTGGCAGAACTCCTGCCTTGACTACGCATTCTACTTAGAATTTCATCTTCTCCTCTAATGAAATATAAACCTGCCCTAGCACTGCAACATTTGGGTTGCCTGCCTCACTAAACTGCTAGATCTCTAGCAAGGTTTTCCATGCAGAGCAGTGTGCCTTTGAAAATAGACATATTTCCACAACACTGAAGTCAGACCTATAAAAATAAATTAGATAGGATAGAACTGTTTCATAATCATGCCAATTTCTGGCCATCTTTTCAAACCATGATAGGTACTGAAGAAATGTAGTTCAATTTGAACATCCACAGTTCTACTTTTGGTCACAGGTTGCCTCATGAATATACTCAACATAACTATACTGTGAGGTAAGATACAATAATAATAATAATAATAATAATAATAATAATATGCCAAGAGTATTATTGAGGCAAAATTTATAACAATGATATAGATGTATTCAGTATGGAAGAGTTCAACATAGAGGGCCTCACTTAAGGGAATATGTAAGGGCAGGCTACTGAAACCACATCCTGGCAATCCTTGTTTTAGGGACTGTATATTAAGCATTCCTTTTCTGGATGAAGAATAGTGACTTGTCTATATGAGGAAGTTGTACTGATTTATTTAAACTGGTGCAATAGGCTGTTTGAACACTCTTCTTTTGATTTATATGAGGCTTATTTTGGTTTAGTTTAAGTCATTTAGCAATAGGTTCATGCTAAACCAAAATAAGCCATGCTTAAATGGAAATAAAAGAGACCAGCCAGTGGTTTTCAGCAGTTTAGCTAAAAGCATTTAAAAACCAAGTTAATGGATTTAAGGCCAGACAAAACTATTAGGATCATTTCATCTGAGCTCTTGCATAGCATGCATCATATAATTTCACCAACTGATTCCTGAATCAAGTCTAAAGCAAACTGAGCTAGAGTGTAAATTTTAGAAAAACGTCTGATCTTTATTTAAAGACTTCAATTGATGGAAAATCCACCATATTCTTAGATATGTTGTTCCAATAGTTAATTATGGTCACTCTTAAAAATTTGCATCTTATATCTAATCTGAATTTGTCTAGCTTCAACTTCCAGCCATTCAATCTTTTTACACCTTTGTTAAATTGTTGGGGCCCCTGACAGTTCCCTCCCCACCCCTACCAGCATCACTGGTGTCCCACCAGCTCCCTGGTTCCCTGCTGGGCCCCCACCAGCACCTGGCCTCCTCCCGTCAGCCTCGCCGGGCCCCTGGCTGGCCTGTCTGGGAGATTTAAAATAGCCAGGGTGGGGTGGTCCCCTCCACCCACTGTTCTCTGGGCAAATGCCCATCCTTTCCCCCCACCCTTCTGCTAAGACTAACTATGCCAATGGATATGTTCAATCCAACCTGAGGAGTTCCTTTTATGTTGCAGAGCAGCAAGTGATAAAGGGAAGAAGGAACAATTCACTGGCCCACATAAACTTGTCCATCCTTAGTACTGAGATCAATAAGGGGAGTGGGAATTGCCCTAAATATTTACCAGGTAAAAGCTTGTGGGGGTAGGCAGGACAGGCAAAAGTGTGCTGAATGCAAGAGTGAGAGACTAAGAATCAAGAAGGGAGTTGTTTTTCTGGCAACATATCTGGGTACAGTGGTGTCTTGCTTGGTAGGCTCGGGTGCCTGAAAATGGAATTGCTGGTATAGTTTTTCTCCTTTGACTGTCCCCGATCAAGACAAACAAGATCTGTATACAATTTCCTAATACATAAACTACATTAGATAACATCCCGAGTCTGTGTCACCAGTTTAAATCCAAACAGGAAAATGACCTGTTCCAAAGCCCCACTATCTGTTACAAGTTATGAAAAAGGCAACAATTCAGTATCTTCTATTTGAAATTACTGTCCTTTTTGTATCGGAGTCTCCTGTAATCCATGGTGTTTAAGGTCATTTATTCTGAGTGTTTTTTTTCTTGTTCTTCCTCACCCCTACTTTAAGGAATACAAACTTTTTTTTCTCTTCTCTCTCTCTTTTCATGTTGCATTGGTAAACAAGAACCAAAATAACCAGTGCAGGCATGCTCTTTGCCTGCAGACCCATGTCCCATTTCGAGCAGATTGCTGTCTTAAAAACTCTTTATACCTACACATTACTTCTAACCCGTCTTGCCATTTTGATAATGTCCCTAACTAGCCAGAGGGGGTGAGGGTTGCTTGAAAAAAAATACACTTCCACATATACTTTTTCAAAGGATTTCCAGTCAGTGTATGTGCAACCTTCGGGTGGACTAGAATTTATTTAATTGCCCTTCTCCAGTGCCTTAAAAGAAATAAACTCCAACTCCTATAGAGAAGCAGCTGGAGACCTAGGATTCAGTCTTTAAGGGACCCACAGCAAAGATTGCTCAGAGTTATCCTCCCCATATTCAAATGTTACTGAGAACAAAAGTAATGAACTTTATTAACTAACTTAATACATTTTATAATAAGATATATTTATAACGTGTTGTGGCTACTTGGGAAATCCACATTCACCACTTCACAGCTTTCTCCTCCGGAACACTTAAACAAGAAATACAAAAATGAAGTTAAACAGAATAGTCCCCACAAAAACATTGTGAGAAAGAAACCTCAGAGTTCCCAAAGTTTAGGTAGAGTTCACACAAATCTCAGCTATAGTGTCTGTTAACCAAGTCCAAAGGCTTGAGTTCCATGCTTTCTTTGTAAAACAAAAAAACCAAAACAAACAAACAGAAAACCTGATTTTCCTAGTTTTGGTGTAGGTAAGGAGTTCTTGTTCTCCTTTCTCGTTTTATATATCTAATTTGAAGGCAATTGTACTTTTCTGCCAGCCAGATTCAACCGAAGAAACTGTTTGTCTTGGAATCAAGTGTATCTTTAATTTCTAATGGTGGATAATGTTGGGAGGGAAAATAAATCCCTTCACAAAACTGAAGCTGTAAATAAAACAAAGGATTCTTTGCAGTAGGTAATGAGTTCTGTAGACAGGAAAATTACAACAAATAGCTTTCATCCTTCCCTGAAATTGAAGGGAAAGAGCACCTAAAACTGTGACAGAAGGACATGGTGTATTGTAACAGAGGGTATCAAAAAATGAGAGCATTACAACTGACTTTGTTGAAAACAAAATGCAGATTAAGACTGACGTAGTGCTTTTGCCATGATGTTTGGCTACAGAGGATGCTACCTGCAATTACATTATGAAATGACAACCTGAAGCTCTGGGGACCTGGAACTGGAATTGATTTTAGGGATGTGAAAATAATGTTGTTGCATATGATACTTCATGACAAGCAAAGGAACGAGCTAGGGAGAGGAAGAAATAACATACATTTTGTTTTTTAAACAGAATACACTTAAAAGAGTTGGGTGCAATCGGAGCTTTGTGAGGTTGAGTGAGATTGGTATAAGCCTCGTGATGGAATAGGAGGTGTCAAAACAGTGAAATAAAAGGAACATGCATGCAGGCACACACGCTCACTGCCGTTCTCACATACAAGTCAGGCATTGCACTGCACATTGCCAAGTCAATTGGGTTAGCAGAGACCTGCATTTCTGCCTCTCATTTCAAAATATCGCAAAATGGCTACGTCCAAAAAAGGAAGAGATTAAAAGTCAGAATATAGCCCAAATGGTTCTGCTCTGAGGTGTCAATTTTAGCACAGAGAATGAAATGCATAGTGCTACAAGGAAAATCTTGTTTGTTCTGAAATGCTAAAATTATTTTCTATCAAGAAATATCTGATTTGTTGAGAAGAATTAACTTCTCTGAGGAGGCCAAAAAGAACTGAATTCTGTTAGCCTGTTGTTTTTTGATTGCACAAGACATTATCATCTGAGGGACGCTGTGCGCTAAGTCCTGACACTGCATAAAAAGTCTGTCCATAAAGAATATCCATTCTCCATCTTTTCAGTACAAATAATGATTGCAGCAGAGTGAATCTCAGGGCACCACAGACAATGAGGGAGGAAAAGAAGAGGGAAAAAGAGTATAACAAGGGTGCTTCTTGTCCTATTTATTGGACATATGCAGCACCTCGGCCAAAATTTGTTCCATTTTAAGATTTATTTTTTTAATCAGATTTCCCACATGGCTGAAGTATATTACTTCAGGCTTGAAATGTTTGCAACACTAAATCCGTTTCAAGGTTATTGCAGATACAGTAATAGATTTAATCCCACATTTCATTTGTGCATGATTCTGATTGTTTCTTGAACAGTAGAGAGGAGTGAGCAATATGTTGTGTTAAAGGGTGCCAAATACTACAGTGTTTAAAGTGAACATGGATCCGAACTGGAACCTGAGATCTAAAGCCCTTCTATTTGGGAGAAACTCTAGAGTGAAATCCTGGCTCTGTTGATGATAATGCAAGTTGTGCCACTGATTTCAGTAGGGCCAGGATTTCACTTGTGGATCCAAACTTTGAGGCATTCACTCATCTCTGGAAGGAGCACCTGAATTGAAAGGACTCCCCTTAAATGCTGAAAAAGCTTAACTTTAAACTTGCCTTCATCACTGTGGTACAGGCAGCTACTGATAATTTTCCATTTTCTTACTAATATAAGTAATCTGCTTATCAACATGCAATGAGGACAGAGGTGGGCGAGGATTCAAAATGGAGGATTTGAGAGTCAGAGAAAACCTCCCAAACTGAAGGCAACTCAGTATAGCCCTGTCTATTTTATTGTTTCCAAAGATTCTCAGTGGCTTGAAGACTTCCAATTTAGTAATGCCCTAGTTACCATCCCATTTCCTTAGCTATTTCTGGTTTCAGAATCTCTGTATGTACTGAAAAGTATTTTTGGGGTACAGCTGACAAGCAATATTTCCAACTGTGTCAAGAAGATTTCTAAACAGATGAATTAAACTCTCTCTATATAAAGCTGTTTGACATCACAAATTATTAAAAGAAAACAAGCATAGCAGTTAAAATTACAAATAAATGTACAGAAGAGGTTAAATGAAAAATTATTTACCTACCAGAACCTCAATATTCTTTGTTTCCCATGAAACAGTCACTAACACTTAGAATCAATTAATGAAAGAAGGTCTCTGCTGTGCTTTAGAAGTTTGTGATATAGCCGGAGAAATGCACAAACCTGAAAGGCAAAATTCAAGTCTTGGCAGATAACTGAGGAGGAAACTGACTTTCTATAATCTTGATATAAAATATTTTTGTTTATCTCTGTGAAATCTAGACATGGGTTGCGTTAATTAATTGTATTATTAGTCATTTGTATTTATTTTTAAATAAAGCATTCAATTAACATTGGGGTCCAAGTGGTATTAATCAGATGCAGTATTCAGGCAACATTATTAATAATTTGACAACTTCAGCAAGAGACATTTCCTATTATTGAGATGTGACTCTTTGAGGAGAACAAAAGGAGCAAACAGAAGGGACGCATACAAGCATTAATTGTTCTTGCAACAGACCAAGTTCTGAGATTTGTATAAATGTGAATGAAAAACAGATAAACAGTTTCATAGTGTCTGGAAAGTCATAACAAGGCTCAGTTTTTCCAGTTAGTGGGTATAAAGCTGCTCTGTCCTATCTGGCAGGTGCAACTTTGAGCATCAGTTCCACCTCCTAGAGTGGTGAATCACACAGAAGGAAAAACTGATGAAAAATATGGGGTCACTAAAGATAAATACTGTCTGCCAGATGACACCGCTCTGCTTTTAAACATTAATTGTCCAGGGGGTGTTCCCAAGAACCTCTTTCTTTCACCCTCTCTTGCATTCTCTCTCTGTCTTCCCAGCATGGAAGAACAGTGGAAGCTTTATCTTTAAAACTAATGAATGAACCTGAAGGATGCCCCACCGAGCCATGCAAAATTAATTAGGTTGAGGACTTGGGTGGCTTGGCTTCAGGGCAGCTGTTACACTGGCATTTTTAAACAGAAGCTGTCTACAGCACAACAAACCCGCTGTGCCATCCGAAAGCTCAACATTATGGGACATGTTCATCAAGTCACTGAGCGTAATCATATTTCCTCTATACAATTGAAATGGCCTCTTTCTTTTTTTTTTTTCCTTTTTTTTCCCCCTTTGTGTGTGTGTGTGTGTTATTTTTCTTATTATTTTGCCTGAAAGGGAGGGAAAGAATCTGAAATAGCACAGTGAGCTGGCTTTTTCCATTGGGCAACAGCTCCCTCTATTGCTCTTTTCCCTCCGATTCCCGATGAGAAAAATACATATGCAGGTTATAGCCTATGATTTTATTTTACTGTATTGGCCATTTGTCTATGCATTGAATACATAAGCTTAACATGACAAGGAATATTCCAAGGGATTTTTTATTCATCTGATGGATGGTTTTTAGCAGCAGCCATAAACAGCTGTGACTTGGGTAAAAAATACCATAAATATTCACTGAACCCAGTGAACTTCAAGCTAATGGCCCATGGGCCTTTTGGCTATTTCAGTAGTTTATGGGTGGGTGGAGGCAGAAAGAACTTCAAAGCAAGGAGAGGTGTCCCACTCCACCCCGCATCATTTATTTATTAACTTTGATCCATCAACAGCCAGTTCAGCATTAGTGTATCACTGAAAGTGCGTAAATAAACAAACAGACCAAGTGTTGCTTGAGCAAAGAGCTCCATGGATATACCAGATATGCTATATTTGTATGTATCCAAGGACCCTGTGAATGCCAGAATATTGGATCCAAATAGCCAGATAAATATATTGCCTTGTACCAATTTGCCAGTTATTGTAGTCATGAAAAGTGTGGTGGTAATGGCAAATGAAAGGAGAGGAAGCAATTGATCAATTAAGTATGTGGGGGCAGCTGAATGGCAACAAGTAAAATCGGAAGTAATTGAAGACTTCTCAGAGAATGAAAAGATTTGAGACCAGATATCTTGGCCATATGAATCATAGGCTTTAAGATCAGAAAGCTTTTATGATGGGGGAGTTCCCCATCCTGGGCTAGACAGGGTTAAAGGCCAGACTTGAGCTCAGTTACCCACACCCACCCCACCTGTGTTGAGTTTAAAAGGGAGAGCATCCAGTAGTTGAGGCTGGAAAGAGGAAGAGTGCAAGCAGTATGCTGGGAGATAAGAAACTTTGTGGCAACTGGCTGAAAGGATGACCTGAAGGTAGTGACTGACCTAAAACTCTCTGAATGAGGGGTATGAAGCCAGGAGATAATGACAAGCAATTTACAGAAAAAGAGCCTGGCTGGTTAGAAGATTTTTTTTTTCTACTATACCATTTGGGACTTTGTATTGAAATGTTCCTTTACCCTGGAAGGGGTTGAGGTCACTTGGCTGGAGGGCTAAGTTGGTATTGTGGCTGGATAGGTTCCAGGATGTGGGAGGAAACTGAGCGAGTATGCTTGCAGGACTACTTTGTGCTGCAAGGGGGGGAGATGTTTGAGGGTTGTGCCCTGTCACATACTACTATGACCATCTGACCTGGCCTTGCTGACAGACTTTACACTGAGACCAAAGATTTATTAGACATGAAGATTCAACTATCTAGTCATGTTGAGTCTGTGAATATTTGCTCAGATTTTTAAATTAGTTCTCTTCAGATAAGTTTTTCCCCCTTTTTGCCTTTATTTTCTATACCCACTCTAACAAAACAAATTCACTAGCAGGATTTTTTGCCAAAGAATAGTATATTTAAGTAAATATGTCATAGTATTCAAATAAGTGGAATGTAAATATGTTATATGAACAACTGCTTTGGACCCTGATTCTATGTGTTATGGCCAAATTTTCAGCTGTGGATTTATATGTCTAACTTTAGGAATCCCACTTCAAAATGGTGGGCTTCCTTTCATTGAATTAGAAGAACGAAACACATTGTGTGAGCTTGTGTCCCATCAAAACAACTAACATTTTGAAATACAACTGACTGGACATGAATAATCTAGAGCCCAATTGTCAGATTATCCTACCAGTTAAACTCTGGTATACCTCTTTGGCTACAATGGAGTCACCAATGAGTCTCATTAGTTTGAGATCCAAGTCAGGGCCCAGGAGTTATTTGTAAAATTATGTGGTGAAAAATGTATAAATGTGGCAATTAATTTATTTGTAGGCAATTCACAGAGTTTATATTAATCATTGTGAATTATTTTACTTTATAATCTATCCAATACGTTTTTATTAAATCTTGTCATTGCCCCATGCCAGCCCACACATTACTAGATTTGAATTATGTAGTGTTTATTTAAACTGTGTTAGGCTTTTAAATATATTATTAATGTTTAATGCTATTGGTTAACCACTGACAGTGTACAAATCACAAAGAAAATCAGTCGCGTCTCAGAAATACTTACACTCTAAGGACTAGATAACTTGAGCACATACTTAACATTATGCACTTGATCAGTCCCCTGAAATTAAGCATATGCATAAGCATTTGGAGGATTAAACCATAAAAGACAGATAAAGATGCAATGAGAGACACAGAGATAACGGAACACTTATACTGCTTTACAATATCTTGTCTATATATACATATTGTTATGGAAGGTGTCACCAGATGGCACTGTTAAACTTATTTGTCCAAGTTCTTTTACTTTCTATGGCTACGTCCACAGTAGAAAAGTTAAGTTGACTTTGTTAAGTTGACTTAATAAGGTGGATTTTAAGTTGACTTAAGACTTAAGTCGACTTTAAGTAGACTTAGCCCCTTATCGACCTTATTAAGTCGACTTAATGCTTTAAGTCAATTTAGGTGCTAATCCCCATCCACACTGGCTTTAAGTCGATTTAAGGCTTAAGTCAACCTAAAACCAAGTGTTATTAAGTCGACTTAAGCTTTCCTTAAGTCAATTTAAGGAAATGCTCAAGTCGACTTAATAAAAGCCCAGTGTGGATGTGGCTTTGTTTAGGTCAACTTAAGCCTCCTTAAGTCGACCTAACTTGCTAGTATAGATGCACCCTATGTGTGATGATTTAGGAATATGTCTTTATAGTTTATGAATTCTCTGTGAAATTATGAACCTTAAGTATCTGTGTCAGGCCGTAAACTCCATTTTAAATGTGCTGCCTTTTGCCTTTTTTATGGTCTATTTGCCTCCATATTTGGTTGAGGTTCCAAAGGTTAGTGGCAAAAGAATAACAATAGAATAGTTGACTTTAAATACCCAGTCACTGGAAATCTAGTCACACATGGCTGGTCCCTGTGCAAAAGGGCTGATTTAGCAATGGGGAGACTGCCTTGGCAACAAAGTCAACTGGGAAGGAACTGTGCTTATATAGGGAAGCTGGCTAGTATGTCACCCAACACAGGACTGAAGATTGTAGAAAAAAAGAAACTGTTCCTCTCAGGAGCCATTTCCTTCTGGTCCTTGAAGCAGTAGCAACCTAGCATGTTGCAGTCCGTGAGCTGTGTTCTGAAGCAGGCATAATGGAATGTTAAATTGTACCATTCAGCCACTATGTGGCACCACGTCTCAGATTTAACTTAATCTCACAATGGCCACATGACAAGATCCATCTGTGGTGTATCTATCTGGAAAGGAGGCTCTGTAGCCACTCTATATCTGGTAAAGAGGCTGACCTACAAGTAGCAGTCCCGCAACCAATCGTATACAAGGTGTACATGAGAGGGTGTCAGGAGTAAAGGTAGCCTACTTGGTGCAAAAAGAGAGCAGAAATAGAAGGAAAATCACAACAAAGGTTGCAGAGAGAACAAAACAACAAAGATTACAGGATATAACCAACGTGTCACTGTTCAATGCCACAGGCAACTTCCTTCGTATAGAGGTACAGAAGGGACAAACTAAAAATATCCTTTTACAAGATTTCACATTGCAATCAAATTCCACAGGGAAACTAGAGATATTCAGGTATGCTTTTCTTTATGTTATGGGGAAGCAGGTGGACCATATCTTGAAATCCTTGGATTTTACTGAAGACAATCATAAAGAAGACTGAGGCAGGGCTTTAGCTATGATGATTGATGCATACTTCATACCTCAGAGAAATTTGGTTTATAAAAGAACACATCTTCACTGGAGAATGAAGAAACTCAGAGGAAATGTTGAATCTTTTTTAAAAAGTTTTGCATGCACTGCTTGAAAACTGTGATTTTTTTTTTTTTTTTAGGACCGCGAAACATGAAAATATCAGAGACAGGCTGTTTTTGGGGTAAACAGACAAAACCTTTCACAGCAGATAAAATTTTAAAAGACCTAACCGTAGACACCCTAGCCAAATAGCAGTGCAGTTTTAAACTAGAAAAACAGCAAAACCTAGAGCAACTTTCCAAACTTAAAAAACACAAAACTAGCTTAGAAGCTGTAAACTGACATATGAGTATTAAAAGTCATTACCTTAAAAGCCCTGAGGCTATGAGGAAATTCCACGCCAACCTCAAAGTCTTTCAGCCTAAATGCACAAAATGTGGAAAAATTCATAGCCCAAGAGATGATGCATGTTCAGCCAAAACCATAAGTTTTAATAAGAGTACAAAATATGGACATTTTGCAGCTGTTTGCCACAATAAGGCAGTCAGGGTGCGTCTACACTTACAAATTAAGTCCACTTAAGCTTTCTTAAATCTACTTAATTTAATCTGCAACTACACTACACTTTCCTTAAATCGACTTAAGCTGCTGCTTAAGTTTACTTAA